>VMDR010002457.1:11610-91712 GCA_007922815.1 Macrotus californicus
AAGAGGCAAGCTACAGAGTAGGAAAAAAAAATTCATGATGCATGTATATGCCAAAAGGTTTATATCCAGAATATAGAGAGAATTCTCACAGATAATAACAAAAAGATAACAACCCAATTTTTAAAAGATGGACAAAAGATTTGAACACACCACTTATCAAAGAAGATACATGAATGGCTAATAAGCACATGAAAAGATGCTCAATATTATTAGTCATCAGAGAAAGACATATTACAATCACAATGTGATGCCACTTCAAACCCACTCAAAAGGCTAAAATTAAAAGTTCCCAATGTTGGTGAGGATATGGAGCAGCTTAATTTCTCTTACATCCTTGGTTGTAAAAATGCACATTGAAGAGCCATTTAATGATTTCTTACAAAATTAAACATAGACCTACTATTATGGACTGAATGTTTGTTTCCCCCAAAATTCATATTTTGAAACTTAACCCCCAGTGTGTTGGACCAGGGATGTGGGGCTTAGGTCAGGAGGGTGGAGTCCTTGTGAATGGGATTAGTGTCCTTCTAAAAGGAATCACAGAGAGCTCCCTCATCCCTTCCACCATGTGAGGACACAGTGAGAAGATAATCATCTGTGAAACAAGACTCTTGGTCTTATCAGACACTGAATCTGCTGGTGACTTGATCTTGGATTTTCCAGCTTCCAGAACTGTGAGAAATAAGTTTCTGTTGTTTATAGGTCAGTCCGTCTATAGTACTCTGTTACAGCAGCTCACATGGACATGAGACTCCTACCCTATGGTCCAGTCACACTATTTGTGGATATTTCCTCAAAGTAAATAAAAACAAATACCTCAAAAAAGAATTTTGTAAAGATGTTCACAGAAACTTTATTCATAATGGCCTCTAAACTTGAAATAATTCAAATACTTATCAAAAGGAGCGATAAACAATTGTGGAATATTTATAATATGAAATACTACTTAGCAATCTCTCTCTCTTAACACATATATGCACACATTTGCTATAGGGAACCTATCCATGCATGATGCGATCTTGTGGCTTAGCTCTGGTTCTGAACAAGTCAGATGCCCGTGGCGTGCAGAGAACATCCATGAATAGGTCTCCTGTGGGGAATCAGGCCTGCATTGCACCTAGGCAGCTTTGAGACTTGCTTTTGCTAAAAAACTCCCTCACCTTGAATTGAGGAAGCATGTGTGTACTGCATGTCTTTAAAGTGACCTCCCAAAATCTATGCTAAACCTCTCAAGTTTGGGTGTAACCAGTTCAACCTTTTCCCTTTACAATTGCAAATGACCTTTATCTTAAAGGGATTAGCAACTTTCTTTCTTTTGTTAGGTAACCACCCAAAGGAACCTGTGCACAGTGAAGGAGGACCCTCCTTGATGTAATCTACCTAGAATATCAATAAAAGCCTGTCCAGGCAAAGGGTTGGGGCCCCTCTCTCTTGATCCTTGAGAGATCGGCCACGCATCCCTTTTTCTCCACCGGATTCCTTTAGTCCGTGTGAATTTGTTTGTCACTTGTCCAAGGATATAGGACAAGCATTCCACAACAACATGCGGTCCTGCCGGCTGGGACTGTGACAATTTGCATTTATTTTTATTGCTGAGTCTGCACATATGGAAAACTGAGTTCTCATTGATGCCCACAGTTCTGATCCAGCCACTGCAAGGTTCACTTTTTTCTCTTTCCATATTGGTAACACCCTTCTCTGACAGTGACATCCACTATCTTTAATACATTTACAAGTCGATCAATATCCCTGCATATAATCAGTTTCCTAACTCTCCCTGGTTGCCCTCTTCTCTGCACACAGGCTTGACATCACATGTTGGGCTGCTCCTCCATGTGGATGCCCTCTTTACCCCAATGGGGCCTGAATACACTGCTCTGGGCCATTGAGAACCCCCACCATGGACACCTACCTTGTCTCATCCGTCTTGTGGCTTTAGGACCAAATGGTTCAGGAAGGAAAGGGAAGCAACAAGTAGAAGAAGAGGAAAATGAATGGATGCATTTAACTCTTTGTTATTATTATTAATTTATAATTTAAGTTCACTTCTGCTTTCTTCTAAATCATGTCCCAAGGCACCTCAACTTTTACAACCAAGTGTGTGGGGGGCGGGCAGGGGGGAATCAAGAAATTTTCTTAGACAGAGGGGCAGTCCTCTCTCTAAAATAATTTCTCTCATTCTGCTAAAGGCATTTATCAAAGAGCTGCTAGTTTTAAAAATAATTATAGTCTTTTTCTCTTTCTTCTCACTGTCAGTAATATCAACAAACTCTTTCTCTGTGCCAAGTGACAGACACATTTTAATCTGCTTTAACTCCTCTGAGCTAGGTTATCCTCATTTTACAAATGTGAGGTTTGAGTCTCAGAGGGGTTAACAGCATAGCTGGGACTTGCAAGACAATTTTTTTCCCCCTAAAATGCATTTTCCACCATACAGAATGGCTTTCTCATAATCTCCCAAGAGCCCCCCCCCCCCCACAACTGTAACACAGTTGAGAAGAATCATTCTGGTAGTCTGGGGAACTCAGATGAGGGGGTTCTATAGAAAGAAGTTCTAGAGCAGGCTTCCTGGAAGACGGAACATCTGATCAGCCAGAAAGGTCCTGTCTGGCCCAGGAGGCAGGAACAGGGAATTCACACAGACCCAGAGGTGTGCAGGGCTCTCTTTGTAAAATAACAGGTGTTCAAACATAACATCTCCATGATTCCATTAAATTAGCACTAGATTTAATTATTTGCTTTCAATTTATTGGAGATTTGATACTTAATTTTTAAGATCTAGTGACTTATTAGGCACACATCAATCAGCCCTGGGAGACAGTTGAGGAACGAAAAACTTCAATATGAAGCTTATTATTGGAGAAACATAAAACCCCTCTTTATTCAATTATTACTTTTTTTGCTAAAATCAACTCCATTACAAATTTAGAAACCATTTAAATAGGGGTTCAAATTACCTGTATATTGAATATCATGGATACATCCATCTATGAAATAATGTCATTTTCCCCAAACATTCTTTTTCTTTATTTCCCAGATTGAACCCTAGTTTTAAATACTTGCCCCACCCCTAAATTGTTCTATCTTTGCTGCCACATTCTACTACTCATGCTCACAAAAAAGAAGGAGGTTTCGAACACTTGTAGGGATGTCAGTTGTGATTAGGTTGTCCATGCCTATCACAGGAACAGTTTGCAAAGGGCAGAAAGCAGGTGGCAGCGGCCTGAGGAGGGGTTAGGTATGAGGAAGTGGAAAACCCTACTGCAGACCTCTATCATGAAGTGTGGCGATGAAAAGAGGTTGGTGGTTGGATGGGGCAGGCTTATTGGTCAAGAAGAAGGAGCCAAGGCAGAGAGAAAATAACCAGGCCTGGGAAATCTGCAGAGGAAGCACAGAATGGGATCAGGAATAAAGGGCAAGCCCTGGATGCGACAAGGGACACATCCTTTTAGTCTGAACGCAGGAACCAGAACTACCTGGAGCTGCCGGAAGGTTTATGGGAGCAGGAGATTGAGGAGCTGTATCCTGTTTCTTGGTGGAACAGGTGATGAGCAGTTATTTAGCTGAGAATGAGGGAAATGGGGCCTTGAGGACAAGGGCATTTTGGTATGGCCACTGTGGAAAATGAGAGAGAAAGGGACAAGGAAAGGAATTACTGAGCAGTACCTCCCAGGAATGTGCTTTAAGACTTTTGCCATATTATGCATTTCCAACTAATTCTAAAAAGCAGCCTCTGTCCCCAACATGCCTGCCTACTCCTGGCCCATCTCATCTTGAGGGGAATGGTCAACATCCTACCTGTGGGAATAGCTTAGGGACATGCTTGGCTGGAATTAGTAGAAAGCAGGTATTGTTTCTCTTACCAGGGTGGTGATTAGAAAATAGTGTAATCTCTAGATTGAATCCTGGTTCCAATATGTACTAGCTGTGTGACTTTGAGTAAATGACTTAATCTCTCTGTGCTTCAACTTCCTGTGCAATAGAGATAATAATAGTGTTTATCCTATAGGATTTTGGTGAGGACTAAATGAGTTATGAAATATTTGATAATATTTCAATAATATGAAATATTTTAGAACTATTTCAGTGCTCAAAAATATTAACTTATTATTGTGAGATCTTATTCTGATATCTTATCCCAATTGGCCTTGAAAGAGGCGAAGAAAGATCTGACTGAAACTATAATGGACCAATAACTCATGAGAAGGCTCTGGAAACCACTTATTATTTTTAACCAGCCAATGTAGATTTTTTTCTAGCAAGGGTACTATCAATTATCTACTAGAAATAAGGAAGGAAAGGTTTAGACTCACTTCTAAAGACTGATCCTGTTGTCTTGAAAATTCTTAAGATGCTCATAGCCGCTTGTCAAGGCTCCAGAAAGTTAGTTCTGAGAAGTTTGAAGAGCAGTTGACACTTCTCTTGGTTCCTTCAGCCAGGATGTGCCTAGAAATCTTTCTATTTTTGCAAGTTCACATCTTGTATTTGCCAGGACTCTTCCAGATGCAAGTGACAGAAAAACAATACTTCAGCACAACAGGGCATTCATTTTAACACACATAACTGAAAAATCAGGAGTAGAGTTTATCTCTTGAGACTTTTTTGAATTGTAACTAGAAGAAAAAGAGGCAGAATCTCTTAGGACTCATTTGCTAGGAAGTAACTCATCATCTACAAGTGATGTTTCTGAGCCTAGACTTCCTGTGCCTGGTTGATCTCTTCTAATGATGGTCACTGGGAAGCTGAGGGTTCTCTCATGTCTATGGAAGCCAGCTCTACCACAAGTGGACCTTTTAGCCATGGTCACATTGCCAGAAAGTGGGGATCACCATCCAGGTCACACACCAGTGCAACCCTTATCCTAGCACACAGCACAGTGCCAGGCCTGGGTAGACACTTAGTGTTTGTGGAACGCATAAATGTGGATTTAATGACATGTCATCTCATGTTCTTGAGACATATTATCACTTTTGGGAAACTTCCCTGCAGGCCCATGGCCCGAGTGGAGCCAGGACAGTGCCTTTAGGAGCAGTCTTCTCTCTTGGTCCACAAGCTGGAAAGAACTAATTGTTGGGTGTGTAAGAAGACGCCTTGGGTGTTGTGACTGGGTATAGCCAACCTACAAAAGCAAAGTGGCCATGTAAATGAAAAGTCATGAAAATGTACTCTCACTCCTGAAAGTTCATCCAAAAGAAAAAATACATACACATAAAGGGGTTAATCACCATGATAAGATAAGAAAAGAATTTGCAGGGGAGGGGGGAGGGAGAAATCACTCAACATAACACAGAAGATGCTTGGCTTGTCCTGAGCTCTCCTTGGACCCCACGTGTTATTCTGCCTGAGAAAGGGGAAGACTGCCTGGACACCAGAGAGGAAGTGGCCGAGAGAGGGGTGGGGTGGAGCGGTCAGGGCAAGCCAAGCATCCTAGGTTGGAATTTTCTCCTGTGACACCTCAAATCCTTGCTTTGTAACAAACTTTTAAATTGAAGTGGAGTAGAATGTAGCCAGTATAATAAACCGCACGTATCAGGGGTGAACTGTGTGGCGTGTTTTTACAACATGAACACACCTGTATAACCATCTCACAGATCAAGACGTAGGACATCACCTGAACCCCCAAAGCTGCCCTTGTCCTTCTCTCCAGTCATCTCCCCCAAAGGTAACCACCACTCTGACATTTATCACCACAGACCGATGTTTGTTGCCTGTTTGAGAACTTGACGCAAGCGGATCACAGTTGCACTACTTTGTGCTACCATCTTCCACTCAACACGGGGACTGCGAGCTGCATCCCTGTTGTGTGTAGCAACGGTTTGTTCTTTTCATTGCTGTCTAGAATGCCATCAGACAGTTACACCATGACTGATTTATGTACCCAAGACTTCATTTATTTGCTCCTTTACTGGTTTGATGTGAACAGATGAGAAGTACCTTGTGAGTGTGGAGGCACAGAGCACTTGAGGAAATGCATTGTTTGGAATTCACAGGATTGTGGGGGGTGTTCTGAACTCTCAGGGGCCTTGGGTAGGACTTTTGGGGAAACTTCATCTAACTCTCTGAGGAGAAGGGATGCCTCTGGGTGACAGTAACTATGTGGTAGGCACTCTGCTAAGAGTTTGACCCTCTTTACTTCAATGAATCCATAGAATGACTAATCTAGGTATTATTGGCCCCATTTTAAAGATGAGGAAGCTGAGGCTCTGTGAGCTAAGTGACCTCCCCAACAACTGCAATGGGTATTTAGAAATATGGAGAAGTACAATTATAAATGAAAAAAATTGAATAAATGTGTAGACTAGCTGATGATTATGACTACAAATACTAGAAGGGATGGATACATAAAAGATCTTTTTAAGTTGTTAAAGACTAGTGAAATTATAGGGGCTTAATTTTTTTCACTATTATATTAATTTTTTTAAATGAAAAAAGTGATTTGAAAAAATACTTTGAGCCCTGGCTGGTGTGGCTGAGTGGATTTAGTGCCAGCCTGTGAACCAAGGGGTCACTGGTTCAATTCCCAGTCCAGGCACATACCCAGGTTGCGGGCCAGGTCCCCGGTGGAGGGTGTGTGAGAGGCAACCGCACATTGATGTTTGTCTCCCTCTCTTTCTCCCTCCTTCTCCCCTCTCTAAAAATATATACATAAAATCTTAGGAAAAACACTGTGAATCCGTTGCGCCTCCCAAACCACCATGCTCAAACCTTTCAACTCAGTTTGGCCTCCTCACTCTTTCTCTTCCCAGACTTCAGATCAGATTAGATTGCCTATCTAGTTTCTCCCGTGATCTTACAAGTATACACACACCCTGTTTTGTGAGATGTGGTGTCTTTTTGGAGTGTCAGCTCTTTGTGTAGGAAGCCTTGCTCTGGTTTGATAATCTTCTGTTGTGCACTCATAAAAACTACTGGGGCATTTATGGTTCAACATAAGTAAGGACATCATACCTTGCTATCTTGGAGGTGGGTCCCTCCTCGCCTGCAGCCTGTGAGGCTGGTTTGTGCAGCCTGTGCACTAGTCTTCAGGGAGCTCCGACCTCACAGAAACGGAATTGGCCCCTTGGCACGTCCAAGCTGCAGGCAGCAGCTGCTGAGGTGGGGACAGGTGGCTGAGAGGCTGGCAAGCCTCTAATTTCCAGATTGACTTTGCCTACTGTACCAGTACAGGTATCGATTCACCAGTTTTAATTAAGACCCCAAATAATAGAGGCTGAAACCGAGCAGAAATCGATTTCTTTCTCCCCTAAGTCCAGGACCAAGAGAGGGAAGGAGGGAGACAGGGTCCCATCCTGTTAGGGACCCAGGTTCCTTCTATTTTATTGCTTTGCTAAATTTTTGGTTTTACCCTCATCTGTTTTCCCCTAGATGGCTCACCACTGCACCTCCATATATCCCAGCCAAAGGGATGGAGGAAAGGAGGAGAGGGGGCACGCCCTTCCCTTTAACTTCATGACCAGGGATTGCCCCCATCAACCCTGGCATAGGGGCTAGGGCTGCACAGCAGGAACATGGCCACAGAAAGTAGTGGTTAAGCATGTGGACCTCAGGGACTGACTGCATAGGTTTAAATTCTGTCTCTACCACTTACTAGCTAATTAACCTAATTAAATTATTCATCCATTCCATGCCTCAGTTTCTTTACTTGTAAAATGGGGATGATGATGATAATACTATTACTCTCTTCTAATCATTGCTGAGGCTTAAATGGACTATTATGTGAAAATGTGAGGCTGTACATCATTTACATACAAATTGAATGTATATAAAACATATATAAATTTTTGTCTTAAATATAAAGCTTTTTGGGGGGGGCTCACTTGCTTCTCTGTGTCTTCCCTGCTACATGTAGATTCCATAAAAGCAGGGACCTTGCTTATTTCTCCCAGCACCTGACATACTCGTATGTTAGATGCTCAGTAGATACTTGTTGAATGAATGAATGAATGAGTGACAATTCAGAGCATTGGCAAGAAGGTTGGATAGCATCACCTCCAGAGATTCCTGTTTGTCCACTCTTTCTGCAGGGAGCAGGAGACTGTATCAGCTGCCCCTGCTGGGTGGGGGTAAAGAAGAGATGCGGATTGTTTCAATTTAGCTTCAAGGTCAGGCTTTATGACTTATTTATTTATTCATATCCCACCTCATTCCACAAATTATTAGATGTGGCTTACAGGAAATACACTGTGCATTAGTGAAATACAAATACAGAATAAAATTAAGGCAAGGCAAAGGACCAACAGAATAGATCGTCCAGACAACAAGGTCTTATACATGTGGAATATTTGGGTGGCATACAAAACTCTGAGTGCTAGTGGTCAAAAGCAGAAGACACAAAACTTCCTATGAAATGAGGTGAGGACACGAAAAGGAAGGTGGGACTGTGGCTGCTGGGAGGACAGAGGTAACCCACTGTGGATCTCTTGAGAGGAGCTGGGTTGGTGGCCCTAGTCTTACATTTCCTCTGCTCCAGTTTTTTGGGGGGTGGAGAGGAAGAGATGGCTAGGAGGGGGGACTCACTTTGAAATTCCAGCTCTGTGAATGGCCACACCTCCTGTTTTGTCCAACTCTGCAAGCTGGGTCTCAGCAAACCAGCCAATGGGCCCACCTTGAGAAACCCAGGCTTATCATCCCCACCCTGACCTTCCTCCTGTGAGACGCACATCACCCACATTCCACTCTCTGGCTGAAGGGTGAGTTGGAGACACTCAAGACAGTTAAGCTTTGTTTTATCTCCTTGTACTTACATGTCTGACCTAAACTTCGTCTGAAGTAGAGGTTCCCATCTCAGCCTTCAGATGGTTCACTGTTTTGGAACGTGGCAGATGGATGGAGTCTAATTCATTTTGTGAACTTTGTTAATTACAGAGGGGCCATTGTTCCAAGAGCAGAGTTACTCACCAGGGTGAGCTGAAGTGGCGTATCTGGACAGGTCTATTTGGTAGTCCGTTGTCAGGCAACCATGGCTGCACCTGGTTTACTGGTTTCTAATTTACCTTGGTTGCCTTTCCCTTAACAAGGATGCTGCAAAAAAAAAAAAGAAAGAAAGAAAAAGACACACAAACCAAGGGAATCCCAGCCTCTAGGAAGCTGTACAGCTCTTTCCTAGCAAGGTCTAACAGAGTGGTTTCGAGCTCTGCTTTAGCAGCTAATGCTACGTGGACCCCTACAGTATCTGCAAAGCACGTCAGAACAGAATTTAAAGTCACAGGTAATGGAAACAACCCAAATTCCATCAATAGGAGAATAAACTGTGCTCACCTATACAATGGAATAAAAAGAGTGAACTCAGCAATAAAAAAGAATGAACTACTAATATACACTGTAACATGGATGAATCTCAGAAACATATTCAGTGAAAGACCACCATAAAAGAGAAAATAATGTGTGATTCCATTTGTATGAAGTCTTAAAAACCTGTAAAACTAACACATGGTGATAGAAGTCAGAACAGTAGGTGGCTGCAGGGCTGGGTTCAATGGGAGAGGGAAAGAGAGAACTTTCTGCGGTACTGGAAACCGTTCATGTCTTGATGGGGAAGGTGGTTACACAGCTGTATATCTATCTGTTAAAACTAGTCCAGTTGTACATTTGTGATCCATGACTGTCACCATATGTAAATTTTACCTCCAAAATTAAAAAAATTATAAAATAAATAAGTAATTATTGATCTTGTTTAGTTAACAGCAGATTTGAAACATTGTGTGCTCTATAACTACTTGTATAGGTATATATGATTATCTACAACAAGTAATATTTTTTTAAAACTCACGTAGCTGAATTTATCCACTGATGGCTTCTGAATGTAAAATGAGATCAAATTTGCAATTCCCCAAATGAGAGGGAATTGTAGGATCTCAGTCCCTATCGCCCAATCACTCTTGCCCACTGCGAAGTGTCTTCCAAGAATTTCTGGCAGCCCTTAACGAACACCACACGCTCACAAACCAGCCTGTCTGTGGCCATCACTGTGCAGAGCCTATGTGATTTCTCTCTCCCTTCCAGCCACCCTGGCTGTGGTCTGTACCCTCCTGTGGACACCTCGACACTGCCTCTTCCCAGAGATGCTCAGTACCAGGCAGAGGCAGGGAGACAGCATGTCCCTACCACTCTTAGACCCAGGCAAGTGGGGCCCCTGCCCCTGGTACAACCCCTACTCCCTCTGCTTTCAGATGCCGTACTCGAAATTTGAGGTGGTTTCCGGTAGAGCACCCAAGTGTTGTAGGAGTGGTGTGGAAGTCCTTTACCCTGTGACACGCTATCTTTTCTTCATCGCTGTCATCACACTTGTACCGAAGCACCAGGCCATGAGTCAGACAGTCTCCTAGGTGGTCTTGTCTATCTCCTTGAGGGATTGCTCTGCAATGCTAATGGTCCTTTCTGATCCATTTCTTTCCTAGGGAGGTCTTAAACCTTGTGGGATAAGGAATTGACTTTGTATGAATGCAACTGATCTTCTGGATTTGCCTCTGGGTCCCTCACTCATTCTCCCTGCTGGTTGGTGGTGTCTAGATTTGAAGGAACCTTCTCCTGAAGAAAATTATGTTCTAGAAATGTGATGATCGTGGCCTAACGAGTTTGAGAAGATGAGAAGATGCTTTTCTACGCTTTAGCTATAAAATGCCTATAAATGAATTCAACATGACTAGAGAACAATTTACTGTTTACACTTTCCTGCACACTCTCAATAAGACTGCCATTTGTGGTCATCATCAAGGATGCCGAGAATAGCCTTTGAGAGAGTGGTTGGTGGCAGGCAGCACGATGGGTGTTGCAAGGTCAAGAGTAATGGTATGACGAGTGCTAAATAGTGGTAACAGGGACCTGCAGGGGTAAGGAGGAATCACAAAGGATTCCAAGGCGCCATGAAACTGTGAGAGACACCAATGCTGCCACCTTTATGGCTGCTTGAACTTGACGAGGAATCTTCAAGTCCATAGGTTTATTGATGGGACAATAAACACGTACAGAAGTACCTCTTTTCTACCCATTATTCCAAATCTTTATAGCTAAATGGCTATACCTAATGCAGACCTACAAATTTAGTACTGTGTTTTAAAATCATACAGTTTCTATAGACAGAGGACCCCCAAAATATTGCCTGGGCCTCCACACTCTCTGAGGGAAGCCCTGGTATCTCCTCTTACCTGTGCCAAGCTTGCGCATTTGGGTTCAAGAAGCAGCTTCCCACAGCCTGGTCCCCAAGTCTCCCCTGAAACCATTCCTGCCAACTCCTGAAATGGTTCTCAGCACTGAGAAGCCCATTTGGTGGTGGTAGTCCCCCCGCCCCCCACCCAAGGAGTAGCCTTGCCTGAAGGCCAATGGAAGGGTCCCCCTCTAGAAGCTAACAAGCCCTGCCTGGCACCTGTAAAATAAACCTCATTTTCTGGGCTGTTAGCCCCACCACATACCCACCCTGCTCCCTTTCCTGTCATTCCAGTTTTAAAACCCTTGAGATCCAGGTGCAGCCTAGCCACCCTGTGTATGACAAGTGCATATCAACAAACTTTGAAATCAAAAACACTTGTTTCAAAAACTGATCACCACCTTCTAAGATATATAACCTTGGACAAACTGCTTAATGGAAGCTTTGATTTCCTTTTATGTATAAGAACACTTCTCTTTATTTTGTACAAGTTGGTTTGAGAATTAAATGTGTTAACATAGAAGTACCCCAAACAGTGCCCGCCACTAAATGCTGCATGTGCAATGAACACCGAGCCGTCGTGTTTCTTCTCTTTAGCAACAGCAACTTAAATTGCTTCCCATCAGGGGATATTTGCCTATTTGGATCACGGAAGCCAAACATTTCCTGAAGGTGTTTTACATTTGCTGGGTCCCTCGGGGTCAGGTTCTGGGGCAAGTGCTGGACTACAGGATCAGAGGTGTAGTTACAAGAGCTGAGGGAAAACAAATCCAGAGTGATTCTTTTTTTTTGCTGAAGCCTGCTGAGACAGAAGCAGAAAAATCTCTGCTAATTTAGAAGATTCAAAGCAAAGCACATGAAATATTCAAACAATTATGCTTTGGGAGATAGACTTTTCTAGTAAGGCAGAGGTTCTCCAGGTTCCTATTCTCTCCATGGCAGGACAGGATGAAGGCAGCTTACCGTAGATCTATTGTATTGACGACTCTCCCGCGTTCAGCCCTTGAAGGTTCACCAAAGCAATTCAACCATACTTGGTCCTACAACTGCCTCAGTCAATAAATCATGTATTATCTTCATCCCCAAGGAAAACTTGAGCCCTGGTGTCAAGATGCCCTTCTTTCTGCTCTACCCTCTGCCCAGCATAAAGTTTTTATGGTATTAATTGGGTAGGAGGAACTGTTTCTTTTTTTTTTTTTTTCAATTGTACACCAAGCTCAAGAGGATAAGTAGACAAAATATCCCTGAAGCTTTTAGCAGGAGAGAAGAGGCCCAGTAGGACAACTAAAGAGATAAAGAAGTGCTTTCACTTCTTCAGGAGATGCTCTTTCACCCAAATTCCACTGAAAATGAAGTTACTCTGTGGTGACAAGGCGCTGTGGAAAAATTACTCCGCTTCTTTTGTAGCTTCTAAAGGGATAACAGGGGAATCAGCAAATCTTTGCAATGCAAGGAGCCCTGGAGGCTCCCAGCCAACCAACCTCCTTGCCACGGATGATGTCCCAGACAGTGGTGGTCTAGCCACTGCTGTCCACTCCCAGATAGGGGCACCCCCACCCTCACAAACAGCCCTTTCCTTGTAGGGCAAGCCCCAGCCACAGACAGGGCTGGCCTAAGGCACAGCCATCTCTTCTGCCTCCCACCTCTTATCTTACCTATAGCAGTGTGGAGTAAGGAAATTTCCCTTCAACAGGACACTTCTATAAGGTGACTGTTACACCCACCTAAATTGTTTCTCTTCAGTTGCTGGCACCATTCCTAATATGGCAGGATATCCACATGCCTTAGCATCCTAACTGTGTTCCTCAGGGCATATTTTGGTTGGTCAGGGTCCATCTATGGCAGATACTGCTCATTGGCTAGCCCAGCAATTGTTTGCAATCTTTTCTCCTTAGCCACCTCCAACATAAACAATGGGAAAACTAAGCACTTTCTTACTCAATCTTTCCTGTGACCAGGGACATCCATGTGACCCAGTTCTAGTCAATGACACATAAGCAGAAACTTAATAGAGGGCTTATAAAAAAGATTTTGTTTTTTTAATTGAAGTGATAGTCACTTTATCCATTCTTGCTCCCCTGAAAGCAGATGTGATGCCTGGAGCTGGGGTAGCAATCTTATGACTATGAAGGAGAGGTAAAATATATCTTCTATCCCTGGCTGGTGTGGCTCGGTGGGTTGAGTCCTGGCCTGTGAACCGAAAGGTCACCAGTTCGATTCCTAGTCAGGGCACATGCTTGGGTTGCAGACCAGGTCCCTGGTTGGGGGCGTGTGACAGGCAGCCAACTGATGTTTCTCTCCCTTTCTCTCTCTCTCCCTTACCCTCTCTTTAAAAATAAAATCTAAAAAAAATATTTTAGAGACTCTAGCAATGAAATTGTTAAAGTACAGATTTAGTGCCACCAACTGCCTATTTCCAGCTCGATGAGAAATCTAAACCCTTATTAGTTTAAGGTATTGTAAATTAAGTTTTATGTTATTTATAGCTGAAAGTGGTAGCATCTGATACATCTTAAAATGTTGTGATCGGCACTGAGAATGATGTTGTGGACCAGGCAGGACCACACAGCATGTGTCTGAGCTGCTGTTCATCTGGTGCCACCCTCAGACCGCCATTCTGGCAGCTCATTGTGACCAACTTGTATTCTTACAAGTAATAATAACAGTTAAAATGATCATTTATTGAGGGATTATTATTTGTCATATAGTATTCACTTATTTTAAAAGTATTTATTAATGTTGACACTGTGCTAAGAACATATTAGTAAATAAAATAGGTAAGTTTCTGCCCTTACTGTCTAATGATATTATTCTTAATCCAATAACATTTCAAGCTATATTATTTTTATTGCTATTTTTGTATATATCAAGTTTGTATCCAAATGAAATTCTTAAATGCTTTACACCTAAACTTCTGAGAAAATAAGCTTCTCCACTCTGAATTTAATTAATTTTTTTTAACTTCTGAAACAATCACAAGTTAATAGAGCAGCTGCAAGAACAGCATTCTTTTGCCCTGAAACAACTGAGCATGCATGTACAGCACGATGCCCTGCTATCCCCGAACATCGTGTTGTCTGTTTCCTTTAAAAAGATGTTCTTTCACATAATCAGTAAATGAAGATTGCTACGTTACAACCACCTAATTCTCATATGGTATTCAAGTTTGGCTGATTGTCCCAAATACGTTCTTCACAGTGAAAGGAGTTACACTTAGTGGTCAAATCTCTTTAGTCTCCCTCATTCTGGGACAATTTTTCCAATTCTCCTTGATTTTCACAACCGTGACACTTTTGAAGATCTCAGGTCATTCATTCTGTAGTTTGTGTCATGTTTCCACACAAATAAACTCCTGTTAGGCATCTTGGGTCGTCATTCTCAGCAATGATGCTGTGCTCTTGGCATTGAACTTGATCAGGTGGCACACGGTTTCAGTTTGTCCCATTACTGGTGATGGTAACTTTGAACTCTTGATTAAAGTGGTATCTGCTAGTTTCTACACTATGAAATAGTACTTTTCCTGTTGTAAGGAATAAGTGTTTTATTTTATTTTATTATTTTTTTTACGTACAAGTTTTTATTTATTTTATTTTTTCTTTTCTCTTTTTTCATTTTTTTTATTAATTACTTTATTGTTGTTCAATAACAGTTGTTTGCGTTTTCCCCTCACCACTCCCCCCCCCCTCAGCCAATCCCACCTCCCTCCCTTGCTCCCACCCTCCCCCTTGGTTATGTCCATGTGTCCTTTATAGTGGTTCCTGGAAACCCTTCTACCCACTGTCCCCTCCCCCATCCCCTCTGGCTATTGTTAGATTGTTCTTAATTTCAATGTCGCTGATTATATTTTGTTTGCTTTCTTCTTTTGTTGATCATATTCCAGTTAAAGGTGAGATCATATGGTATTTGTCCCTCACTGCCTGGCTTATTTCACTTAGCATAATGCTCTCCAGTTCCATCCATGCTGTTGCAAAGGGTAGGATCTCCTTCTTTCTCTCTGCTGTGTAAGGAATAAGTATTTTACGGGGAGGTACTTTCAGATTGTGAAATATCTGGTTTTCATCAAACATTCAATTTGTCTATTCATTTATTTATATCAGCATGGACTCAAAGATTCCTATCTTATTAACTACATTAAATTCATTACCATCATTCTTTAGATGCTCAGATTTTTCCAGATATGTCCAGTGGGAGTTCTCACAAGCTGGCTTTAGTTTCTTTTGTCATGTTTCCATTATTCTTTGAGTGCCTTTTTGCTCCTTGGGACAAGATTTTCCAGGCTCATGTACTTTCTCTGCTCCAGTCCTAGATCTGGCTATTCCCCAAGGAACCCTGATTCCTCTTAGAGAAAGATGGTATTTACAAACCAAGACCAGAGTCATTCCTATCCTTGCTTCCCATCCCTCTAACACAGCGATTTTCAACCTTTTTCATCTCATGACACACATAAACTAGTTACTAAAATTCTGCAGCACACCCAAAAATTTATTTTTTGCTGATCTGTCAAAAATATAAGTATGATTTTGATTCATTCACACTGAACAGCTATTGTTGTTTTGGTTTTTGCCATTTTTTTAATTTGCCAATCTAAGGGAAAACAGGTCAGTGCCCCTGACTAAACAGTCAGGTATTTCAAGTTTTAAAATTCTTGCGGCACGCCAGTTGAAAATCTCTGGTCTAATGTGACACAGGAACAGGCTGAGGCCTGGCTGTGAGCCTGGCAGGGTCCCAGGTCAGGGCACATGCACTTTCAGTATTGCCTTGGACGGGCAGTCCCGGCCCCCTGTGCCACCGGTGAAGCCTGGGGTTGCAGTGCAAGCCTAACCTGTAGGGCCAGGCCAGTTCCAAATCCTCTAACCAACACCCCACTTCCACCCTCTAGGGGGACCAAAGGGAGGCCTGCCCAGTTGGGGACTTCAGAGTTAAACTTCAGGGGTTCCAACAACCCAAGAACAAACCCTTCATTTCTGCCTCCTGTAAGTAGCTGAGGGGGAAGTTGTGAAGAGAAAACCAGGAAGAAAAGGGAGAGGGAGCATCTGAGATCTCCTATGTGTGCCTTCACCACATCAGACAGACTGAAGCTGGGGAGGGCTTTTTACCCCAACAGGCGCTTTCCACAGTTTTTGCTTAAATGCCTCTCTGTGCCTGGCACTGCCCCCAGCTAGAATGCTTAGTTCCAGCTCACGGCCCAGCACAGGAAGACCCAGCAAAGGGAAAGAAATATTATATAGAAGAACAAGGGGGAATTGAAGACAGGCCTGGTCAGGAGCTCCACCTGCCATTTCTTAAGGCTATAGTAAGGGCAGAGGGATCTTTCAGGCCCATCCTTGTCTGCCTCCTCAGGAGGGATCTTCCTAAGAAATGATCTTCTGGACCGTGGTAGGAAAAGGAGGAAGACCAGGCAGAGTGGATGGACAAAGCATCATTGACAGCTCTGTCCAGACTGACTGGGACTGCTGTTCATCAAGGGTGGAGAATTCAAGAAGGCACACTGGAGTTACTTTCTCAATGGCCGTGACAGACCATAGGTCTCTGATACAGTCAGACCATCCTCAGCCAGAAGAAAAAGGCATGAAAAGGGGAAGATGCTGCCTTTTGAGACTGCAAAGACTAGATAGAACATTTCTGGGCAAAAGAGGGTGAGGGAAACAAGGCTCTCAGGTCAGGCTAGATTATAGGAAGCTTTTGTAAGAATTAGGAAAATATGTCCCTTCTGGGTACACAGCCCAGTGAGTGAGGGGTGCTTTTGTATAAAGGAAAAAAGGACGTATTCTATCCCACACCAGAGTACACAGCTTGACACATGGAGCTCTGGCTGAACTTCAGCCTCCGCTCCTCCCCCAGGAGGGCATATTTGTGCACTACAGAACCTAAGTATCTGTCCACAGTGGTCCTAGGGTTGACTGAGTTATTATTGAAAGGCTCTGAATTTTCTGCTTTTCCTCAGTGGAGGGAAATATACCCTCAGGAACTCTATCTTTCCTACTGAAGATTTTCCCAGCTCAAGTTTGGCAGTGGAGAGAATTGTCAAGACAAGTTCTGACAGAGGGAGGAGGGTGGTACACCCGCTCAGGGTCTGCCCATACTGAGAGAAGGAAGCACATTCCTGGTTCGTAATGGATAAGGCACCCAGGAGTGGAGGATGAACTCCAGCGAAGACCACACCTGGCATCCCTCAGGGAGGGAGAGTTGCTGCAACTTTGGGAATGAGGAAGAAAGCAGGAGACGGCATCCCTTCGGGGCCAAGGGAGAAACTCTTTCCCACCAGAGGTGGAACAGCTGTTGTCCTGTGAAAGCCATGGAGGGAGGCAGCTGCATTCCCCTGGCAGCAGGTTGCATTCCCTGAGCAGGTGTGGAGGGAGAGAGTTGAGGTGACTGGAGCAGGGGAGTGGCCTATTGCTGTGAGGCAGGTCTCAGAGCCCTGGGGTGATTGCTTTCTTACTCCCAACTCCACCACTTTTCCTGTGACCCGAGCTGGGGGTTATGTGTATCAGGCTGCCAGATAGGGCTCATTCAGGCTGGGGCTCAGAGTCTGGCTTTACCACAGGTCTCTAAACTTGGTCACCTGCCTTGACCCAGCAGGCCCCGACGAAGATCAATGCATGGAGGAAAGGATACAGGAGAACTGTGCCTATGTCTGTGTCTGTGTGTGTGTGTGGGAGGGGGGATGCAGAACCTTCATAAAGGGAGTCATGTGCACCATGCATCCTCGAGCATCCTTACCTGAAACTCAGGAACACGGCCTCTCAGGTGAAATAAACCCCGTGGGAATCACTGCCTACTCTCACCTTAGTGTGCTATGGTTCACAGGAGTAGGAGTTATTGAAAAGAGAAAGGGCTTGTATTCAGAGGCTGTCACAGGCACGGGGTGAGCGCTCTGCAGCTGGACCAGAGGGTCTGATCTTCAGTGAGAGGGTTGTGGCTGCAGTCCCAGGTCTGGTTCTATTGAAGGAAGCAAGTCCCAAGAATAACTCTTCCTTGTCACTTGTTTCTTTCCCTAAGGATGTTTTCTCTCACGCTTTACCTATCCTTCAGGAGCCACCTCATTTCCCCTCCTCTGTTCCCAATAACTCTCGCTCCTCACAGGTGTGTGATGTGGGAATGAGCAGGGCCGAGGCCCAAGTCCCGTCTCTGAGACTGAGGCCCACGCCAGCCCAGCAGTCACTGTGTGCGGTAGGCAATCCTGTGGGAGGTGAAAGACGGCCATGTCCCCACCCTGCCTTCTGGAATCTCTCCCTCTTCCTTTAGGGATTCTTTGGCCCACAAATCTCCTGTCAGCTCAAGTTGACTCTCCTCAGAGATGTCAGTGGCACTTCACAGCTATACCGTGTAGAGTCTGGTTCCTGGGAGTAGACTCGGAGATGACGTTTGTGAGTACATGACTAAGAAGGCGGTGCTCCCACGAGAAATCGAAAGGAATCGAGGAAGCAGACAGGGTAGGTATAGTAGAGGAGCCAAGCATGGCTGTGACCTCAGGTGGCATATGTCATCAGCCTAGCCTCCTGAACAGTTCTGGAGTTGAAATTGCACCTTAGCATTTGTACCACCTTGAGAGAAGGTTGCTGAGCTTTCATACTGCAGCAGTCCTGGCTACAGGTGTCTCTGGGGGGTTTATGAATTTCCAGGCACTTCCTGGTCCTAAAGAGGAAAGTGGCTTCATTAGCCCAAAAACAGGCCTCTGAGGAAACCACTGGTGCAGGTTGTTCAAGGCAAAGTACACGTAGCTGGGAGGAGGGATCTGAGAGGATCTGAGCAGAGCATCATAAGAGAATACAGAGATGAAGGGGTGGCCAGCACCTCACAGGAATCAGCTGAAACAGGCTGGGTCTGGGAGTAGAAGACTAAGGGCTCCCACACTGGTGGCAGAGTGGAGGGACTGGGGACAGCTTTTGAGATCACTGCAGGCAACCCCTGTAAGTCCTCTCAATGTCAAGCTAGTGGAGTACCTGCTTCAGGTGTGCTGTGATCACTCAAATGGGTAATCCACATGAATGCTCAGCCATGTATCTGGCATGGTCCATGCTCAACAAATGCTAGCTACAGTTCTGAAATGATTGTTGGTATTCCACACTAAACTGCAATCGCCTTGAGAGCAGGCACCAGGCAACTTATATACTGAGTACATACTCATTATGTGTGGGGTTTACAAAGAGAAAATCCTGGCAAGGAAAGAAGACAATGAGTTGAGGCCCCACAGGAAAGCCCAGGATTTCTATGCTCCTCACAGTGAAGCTACTTCCCCAAATTCAGGGCAGAGCAGTAGCCGTCCTACCCTCTCACTATCCCAGCATCAGGAAGCCCCCTGCCAGCTCTCTGGGAAGAAACACCAGCTATGTGAGAAAAGGCAATGGAGAAGAAGGCTTGAAAATTTCCACATTGGGGAGGGCAGGGAGGGAGGCCTCCATGGGTTACGCTAACCCCAGGACAGCTGGGAGCCTAGCACCCAGCTTGTCAGAGAGCAGAGAGCCAGCAGGCCAGCCCACGCTGACTTGGACGTTACTTAGCCCTGGGTGTGGTCACTCCCACTTCTCACTGAGTCTTAGAGCCTAAGCACTCCCTGGACTAGCTTCCCAACTTCATTGCTTGCTTGTCACTTTTTCCACTGCCAAGGGGAATGGGGCCAAGCAGGCACTGGGGGCACTGGCTGCACTGGCTGCTGCGCCTCTGAGGGAGGGAAGGACAACACTTCACTTCACCTACAGCCACTGCTCAGGCAGGGACAGGTGGGGCATGCATCTTGTTGAAAATAAACGGACCCTGGCCTGAAGAAAGAGATGACATAGAGTTGTCGGAGGAGTTTGAGGTGGGTAGGGGGTGGAAGTGTTGGTGGCAGGGATTGGCCTCCCTGAGGAGATTCCCACCATTCTGAGTGAGCATCGCAGAGCCCAGGGCAACTAGGACCTGCCAATAGGGACAGGCCCAGGAAAAATGAGACTCAGCTGCCTGTCAGATGTGACACACATGCTCAGTGTGAGGAGGACCACGGGTCTCACAGACACACACACATACACAACGTAAGTACAAGATGGAGGGTGAAAGGTGGCCCTAATACAGTCTTCTACCCCCCACGTCCTCAGAAAACCAAACCACCCTTCATCTCTTTCTGTGTCCATGGAGGCCGGTCTAACCCAGACAGCCTCATTCCAGACCTTCGTGTCAGAATGACATTAGAAATCACCCTCTCAAGGCCTACTAGGACCTGCAGGAAATTGAAATTGTGGGGAAGACAGTAGGAACTCGATGGGCCAAGATTTTGGCAGTTTCCTGGACAACTTTAAGAATCTGAGGAAAAGTAAGGGGCTCTCTCCTTAGAGAAATGTGCTCAAATAATACTGTACACATAATTTCAGGGATTTCTGCTTCCTCCCCAAGACCCATCTATCAACCCTGGGTTAAGGCACCCCATTCTGAAGGGTTTAGTCCCAAGGAACAGAGCTGCACAAAGGCAAATCACAAACAGTGCTGGCCCCACCAGCCACCACACCTTGACTCCTGAGCTAAATGATGTCCTAAGACTCAGACAATGACAGGTGACAATGTCAAACCAGTGACCCACCCCAAAGAGAAATCATCCCTCCTGGAACACTTGCTTCCAAGACACCCAGGAGCTCTCTCAGAACCACCCATTAGGTTCCAGTCCTTCCAGTATTCAGGGAACAATGTCCCTGGGCCAGTGGGAGAGCAGGCTTGGAGTGGCTGGGTGAAACATTCTGGGGTGACCAACCCCAGCTGTAGCAAATAGGGAACCAACCTATTGTGGTGAGTTTCCCAGCCTGATGGAGGAGGCAGCAGCAGAACAATGGGAGAGAGCAATCCCACTGCATGGGAACCTGGGAGACAGGCCCTTGGAATGCATTGTGATGAAAATTGCACACCCAATGTGCAGCGGAAGGTGCAGAGACTCTGAAGGTAAACACCAGAGCATGGGGCTTGGTGCCAACTGTCTACTTCACCTTGCTTAGGACCTTCCTGTTCTCATTAAGCTAACATTTATGGAGCTGCATGGTGCACTGGATGTAGAGAAACAGAATCAGTGACATAGCCCCAGTCCTCAAAGAGCTCATGGTCTGTAGGTGGAAAGAGAGACCTACACCGGACGCTGTGGAATGATGCTGTATGAGAGATTCGAGCCTGGGGTTCTCTGGAGCTGAAATCCTGCTGCTGGAAATGAAGTGCGGTGAAGAGAAACCTTGGGAAACTGATGCCAGTGTGGTGCAGAGTACAGTGTTCAGCCTTGGCTCTGCATCAGAATCACCTGAGAAGCTTTGAAAACTATCAACAACCAGGCCACTGACTTACTCAGAACAAGTGATTCAGAAAGGGCCCAACCATTGACATTTTCTGAAGCCCTCCAGTAATCCCAATGTGTACCAGGATGGAGAACCACAGAGCTTCACGTCCCTTGCATGTGGTCTTGCTTTAAAGGAGTTAGGACCTTGGGGGACAGCCAGGATAGGAGATGGAGTAATGAGGAAGCTGACAAATAAAAAAGTTTTCAAATGTTGTTTTATGTTTATGTAACTTAGGGACCTGCCCACTGCTAGCATCTTCAATGTTTCCAGGCATTGGACAGAGAGTGGGATTAGGTTTCCCTCTCTTACATCTAAGGCCCAGAACCAACTCTTTGGGGATCAAGAGGTACTGAGAACATCTCTCTCCTGCAGGGGAAACCCTCTCTCCACTCCCCACATGAAAGGCTATTGTCTGGCCCCGTGGTCACAGCAAGGCAGTCCTCAGAGTTTATAAAACACTTTCCAAAATCCCAGGTAATGTATGGGATATGGACATTTGTTGGTAGTGGGGTCATGATTCAAAATATCATAGACCCAGTAGGAAAAGGCAGATAGTTCAATAAAAAATAAGCCTAGGGAAAATGATACAGTACTGCCTACCAGGACATTGTGCACCTGGTGAGTAGGAATAGAACTCTAGCTGCCACACACACACACACACACACACACACACACACACACACTCCACTTCATACACACACAGATTTTATCAACAGACATCATCACTCAGGATGAAGACAAGAATAAATTCCTTTAATTCTAAAATGCTCATAAATGTATATTATCCACTGCTTTGGATTAGTCAGACTTGGGACATCCATGAGACATTCAATGGGGAGAAGCCACATAAGCAAGTAAGCAGTTCTGTGAACCAGCCTTGGGCTGGAGAGGTCTGGTGTGGCGAAAGATATATAGGAGTCAACAGCATAAGAGGGCATTTCAATCCCTGGGCACAGATAAGGTGGCCCAGGGAGAGGGCATAGATAGAGGAGAGCATAGCCTGAGATCAGACCCTCCAGATGTCCCAACATTAAAAGTTGGATGGAGCAGACTAAGCAGACTTGGGCAGGGAGGGAGAAAGAAAACCAGGAGAGAGGCTGACTCAGAGCCAAGCTAGGGTCCAAGAGGAGGGGATAATCAGGTGGGAAAAGGATTAGGACAAAAACATGACCACAGGACTTGGCAATAGGGCTGTCCCTTGACAAAGGCCATATCAGTGGTGCTGTGAAGGCAGAAGCCTCAGCCTCAGAAGTGAACAGATAAGTCATTCTAGAAATTTGGGAATGTTAAGGAACATTGAAGTGAGGTTATAGCTGGGGATATGGGAGTAGGGGGATTTTTCATATTTATTTTTTATGTATATTGGAATGACTCAGGAGAGAGGGGGAGGTACTGAGATGGCAGAAGGAGAAAGAGGGGATACCCCAAGATGTGAAGTCCTTGAGAAAATGGGGAGTCACCCCACAGGAGGCAAGGACTGACATCAGTTAAGATGAGAGATATCTAACAGTACACGTGCAAAGGACGGAAGTTAAAGTTTATTCAACTAAGCCAGGAGAGAAAACATTTCTTGGTTCTTGCCCCTGCACCTCCCACCAGGTGGTTTGTGTTTATGGGGTGGGCCTGGGAGAAATTGCCTTTAACAGCAAGATTCCTGGCCATGGAATGTAAGAGATTCAAACTCCTCTGCCCTGAGCTAATCAGAATTTCAAAAGGCACATTTAGATGTCGTGTTAAATCAGAAAAGGTATGGGTGAAGCATGGGCTGTTTGCCACTATCTAGGTCACACTTACTAAAATATAGAAATGTGAACTCTCTTTAATCCATAAGATGAAAAACAATATTTCCAGGCAGCAGCAAGAGTACAAAGGAACATTCTGTCATTGTGGACTCAGAGTCGGAGCGTTTTAGGAAAAGTACAGCAAGTGTCACAGTCAAACAGTCAGGAAAGCCAGAACAACACCCCTCTACCCTGTTACTGAATGACTTTATGAAATAACAACCTTGTCTTTACCCCACTCACTGACAGAGGGGTGGCCAGTAATCTTTAAGAATGGATGTGTTGATTATTTGTGAAAATATAAAGTGCTCCTCAGACATAGCACAAGAGAATTACTGTATTCCATCTCTGGAGATAGACAATAGTTGGGGAAATCAGTCTTCCAGAGAAAAAGTTATTTGGATTTTTAAAACCTTATATTTCTTCTCAAAAACTGAGGAAGAGCTATCCAAGAAAAGTACAGGGGTGGGCAAAAGAAGGTGTACAGTTGTGAGTACGTGAAACACAGGGTTTATTCCTGTGTTATTATTTATCAATTATTTTCCATAGGAGCAACTCTAAGCCTACTTTTGCCCACCCCCTGTATGCAGAGAAATACATCATTTTAGTTGATTCCTTGCACGCCCGTTGTGAAGTAAGTGCAAGTATGCATAGCACAAGTGAGGGAAGTGAGAGGCGTCCCTGGGTTTGAGGAAAGTAGGGAAAGTGCTTGGGATCCTGTTTCATCTAGTCACCTCCCTTCAGAAGGCAGCCGGCCCTTCCTGTTCCTGCACTTGGACTTCCTTCCGCTTTTACCCATTTGATCCTTGCCATAATTTCACA
Source organism: Macrotus californicus (assembly GCA_007922815.1). Classification (NCBI taxonomy): domain Eukaryota; kingdom Metazoa; phylum Chordata; class Mammalia; order Chiroptera; family Phyllostomidae; genus Macrotus; species Macrotus californicus. Next base: position 35,646 of record VMDR010002457.1, read on the forward strand.
GGCTCTCTTTCCAGAACTCTCTAGACATTCCCTCTTCTCTGAACACTGGCTATCACTCTTCGCCTCTCCTCCCCCACAGAGGAGTCTCACTCTTAAATTTGGCCCCCACAGCAATCATCACTTCCCTTAACACATTAATTAACACTAGTTGAAATGAACAAAAAAATGCGTCTGCTCTAGGATAGCTAAACAATGGCGTGCTGCCCCAGGGTGGAACCACAAATTCTGTTTGGTTTTTCTTTACCCAATATAGCCTCGGATCCTCCTAAATTCAAACTAGACAGAGGGCCCAGAGAAAGCCATGGGGTCCAGGCTGTTTTCGTCATCCTCTTTGCTCAGGGCATACTGTGGCCCCTGGGAGTTCACACACCACTTGAGTTTTCAACAAAGTTCCCAGGGCCCTGTGAAGGGTGGGAATGAGTGTAGAAGTCTCAGAGGCACCCCTGGGCTCATGGCCAGGAGTTGAGAGTTTGCCAGCAAGCCTTAAAGGGTGACTCAATGGGAAGCAACTTTATAGAGAAGAGTGGTGAGTAGGGTTGTGACCAAGAGAGGCATGAGGGGAAGACGCCTTTGACAAATTATAAAGGTGATGTGGCACGGTGGCTCAGTCAGCGTTTCTCCCCAGTTAGTACTGAGATCCCTCCCAGCCCAGCTTCAGCTTACAGGCCAGCTCTGAGCCTGGTGGGAGGCTCACTCATAAGGAGCTCCTCCCTCCTACTCTCTCAGTGATGTCCTCAGCCAAAACAAAAAAGCAAAGGAAATCTGTCACCTTTGGAACAATCATATCTTGAGGGTACATGGTGACCACAAAAACAAATAGTCGTGTTTGTGGTTTGGAATGTCATTCCCATTGTGAGGACACGTGTAATCCTGAGTATGCAGAAGTTTGCTTGCGGTTGATGGGGACAGATTACAAACTCTGTCATGTGTTTCTAGGAAACACTGATACCCTTTCCTTTGGGGATTATTTTTAGACCAAAGATGTCACGGGAGGAAAACCCCAACCATGCTGATGGCCTCAGACTGATTCCCTGTTGGCTTGGCTCTGGGGTATCCAGTAGTGTGGACACTAGACATGATGCCAGTTCACAAGAGAGGCCCGATGCCTCTGCCTGTGGCCCTGGTGGCACCCAGGCATGATGCAGGCTCGGAGTTGCCAGTGTCAACCGCACACACACGACAACTTTGCTCAATACCCTGCACCAGCCAGACTATCTCTTCCAGAGAGGGTTGGTGAGCCCTAATCTAACTCATAAAACCTATTTTAATATGATTTTCAAGGAAGCTCCAATTGCCAAGAAACTGCTAAAAGCTGTTGACTATTGTGAGGAAGGGGAGAGCACAGAATGAAGGTGGGAGAAAGGCTTCTCTCGTTACATCTTTGTGAATTGGGGCCGTGGGAACATATTATATACAATAAAAAATATAGATGGGAAACACCATTACCTCAGAAACCTTCTTCAAGCCAAAAACTTCTGGTGGTCTTTAAAGTTACCTGGTGCACAGAATTCAAGGCTTAGGTGCCGTATCGGGAATGTGCGATGTGCCCTTGGCCTTTGATCCAAGGTGACTCCTCCCCAAAGGCTAGGGACTCCCACAGGTCTAGCAATAAGGGTAGGATAGTGACTCCCTGCACCCCCAATTCTAGCGGGCAACCCCAGAGGGACAGACTTTTGCAGACTGAGGGGAGCAGTACCCACAAGAACACCCACCCTGTCTGACACACACACGCCAGGTTCCAACTGGAGACGGTCCATTGTGGCTGATTCACCACCAGAGCCGTGGGGGCCACGTTGGAGAGTTATGCATTCCCATATGCATTATTTTAATGACTAGTTTTTCTAAAACGTTAAAGTAATAAAAAAAATTGAAAGATAAGTAGGTGCATTAAAACTCATATTATTTTAAATTTAGATATTTGATTTATACCCAAATAGAATTTACTATCATTTTCATTCTTCTTCAATTCATTAAAATTATTTAAGACTGTCACTTAGTCAAGAGAAATTGTAAGACTTGGCAGTTCTTTCAATTAAAAATGAGATAGGCAGAAAAGGTGATTTTCAAAATATGGTTAAGAGTTTGCTTTCACCACACCTAGGCGTGCACATTTCTCCTTTTGCCTCAGGCTCCACCCAATACAGCTCAGCCCAGCACTGGTCTTCATGTGAAACTTTGATATTTTGTTCATCGTGGGTTTTCTTTCTTTCTTTCTTTCTTTCTTTCTTCCTTCCTTTCTTTCTTTCTTTCTTCCTTTCTTTCTTTCTTTCTTTCTTTCTTTCTTTCTTTCTTTCTTTCTTTCTTTCTTTCTTTCTTTCTTTCTTTCTTTCGTATTAAAAAAAATACGGCATTAAAATAGTTTTCTCGATTGCTGAGTTGTTGTGTGTCCACCTTGTCCTTGCCCCGTTGACCACAGGGGCCCAAAGCCGACCTTCGCCCTGTGGATTGCTGCCGGGACCGCTGTTGTCAGACTCGCACTCACATCCTGCCCAGCTATCAGCAGTCCTTCAGTGCCCGTGACTAGGGAGCCACTCTCCCTCAGAGTGCTTGCTCTCTGCAGTATATCCTCATTATTCAAAGCCCTAAGCCCTGGAAACAGTTTCAGTGATTCTTCTTTTTCAAGTGTGAAGCTGGTCACAGAATGGCCAGCAGTTTTCCTTCGGCCCCTGGCCAGATGCAGTATACAAATGAGATTCTCTTAACCCCTTGCAAGGCCCTTCATCATTCAGAATGCACTTGGTGTGCTAACAGAGCTGCATCCGATGGAGTAGGTACCAGCAAGAAGGGGTAACAACAATGATGCAAGGACAACTAACACCCACCTCCTTCCAAGCCTCTTCTGACTGTCCCCATTCCTCCTCCAGATGCCGCCGTGGGGGAAGGGGCCCTGTGTAGTGCCTCCTTTTCATTTCCCCAGCTGACACACTCCCCACCATCAGATGGTTTACAGCTGGAAAAGAGAGGTGGGCAGTTGTTTCCTTTGTGAAGAGCCGCAGCATGACTGTAATTTTCCACGTGCTGACTCATGAGGCTGTCGGTGCCCTGAACTGTAGCACACGGTTCCAACTCCTTGCTGACTTAGGTGGCAGAGGCAAGTAAGTGACTTTGATCTAGTGATTTAAATTGCTCCTTGCCTCGGTTTCCTCATGAGGAGAACATTTTCTCCCTTGTGCAGGCAGGAGACAGACTCAGTGACCTCTCACAGTCTCCTCCAGCCACAGGATTCCGTAGGGCTATTATTAGCATCGTCTGAACAGAGCTGCAGTGTGACATGAGGCTACTGGGTGTGCAGAACGCAGGGAAAATGTTTATGGGTGTTCTGGCGCACCAAACCGTCTCTGACTCTCTTTCTGGTGTCATTCAACTTTACAAGGGTCATTCCTCTGAGCATGTCTTTCCATGAAATGTTTCTGCTTATTTTCTTCCATCTGTGCATTTCTCTCACATTTTCCATCTTGACTAGTTCCACTAACATGAAGGCAGGGAGCCTCACTGCTCACAGTGCCCCCCACCATGCCCCACACGTGGAGTGCAGCAGGTGAGAGCATGGTGTTTGCGATCAGGCAGACCTGATCGGATTTCTGTTGTTTGCTAGCTAGATGGGTAACTGGGCAGATTACCTGACTGGTCTTTGGTCCCCAGATTTCCCCTCTACAAAATGATGTGACTCACATCAAAATGATATTATGTGACTCACAGAATATTGTGAGGATTATAGCAGATTAGTGTGAAGCATACTGTTTAGCATCTAGCAAAGAGTCAAAAATATAAGCTGTTGAGTGCAACTTTGCATGATAAAAAATAGCTGCAGGAGAAATACCAGTGCATGCCTGCTGCACATATTCCAATAATACAGAAGTATACAATGTAAAAAATGAAAGAGCCCATTCATTGACTGCTCCTCCCCACCTCCTTCCCTTCCTGAGCATTAATAATAGTTCTTTCTTTCTATGTCTCTCTTCCTTTGAGGGGAAGAAATTAGTTATCAGATATGCAAATATATTCTTACTGTAAAGATCCGAATGTTCAGAAGCATATCACCTCTCCAAATGTGAACTTCCCTCATTGCCTCTCTCACTCTTACTTCCGCCTCTGGAGGTAACCACTCTTTTGTTTTTTTTAAGATTTCATTTATTTATTTTTAGAGACAGGGCAAGGGAGGAAGAAAGAGAGGGAGAGAAACATCAATGTGTGGTTGCCTCTCTCACATCCCCAACTGGGGACCTGGCCCAACAACCCAGGCATGTGCTCTGACTGGGAATCGAACCGGTGACCCTTTGGTTCACAGGCTGGCACTCAATCCACTGAGCCACACCAGCCAGGACTGGAGGTAACCTCTTGATAGAGAACCAGTTAATTATGGGATATGCGAATATATTCTTACTGTAAAGATCCGAATGTTCAGAAGCATATCACCTCTCCAAATGTGAACTTCCCTCATTGCCTCTCTCACTCTTACTTCTGCCTCTGGAGGTAACCACTCTTGATAGAGATCCTTCTCATCTCTATTCTACATATGTATAACATGTCTATACATACAGTTATATAGCTTTTTAAAAATATATCTTTAAAAAATATTTTTATATCACAAAATTAAACTATATTTTCCATTCTGAAACTTTTTTCTTACTTAACCATAGTGTTAAACCACAAAGCCCTGGTTTTTCCATGCCAGTACACATAGATCCACCAAATTCTTTTTAATGGGAATATAGCATTCCATAACATCATCTGTACCCCAACTTACTTATTCCTATTGGCAGACATTTAAGTTACTTTGAATGTTTGACTATTGTAAACAAATATTTTTAACCTTTGCAGGCTCAAGACCATGTAATATCTTTGCTGTCATCAACGTCATCAGCTGTCCCCAGTCCAGCCTAGAAGCGATCAACCTCCTGCACTGCCAAAGAAGCTCCTTTCTGGGTCTCAGTGAGGGCCCCTCTAAGACCCAAGGTCACACAGATTCTTGCACCACCACCTGGAGCCATGCTGGTGGCTGTCATCAAGGTCCAGCTCCTTAGAGGCCACAGGAAAGAGCTGAAGTCCAGACAATCTAAGTGCCCCACAATCAGAAAATAGAAAGAGGCAAGATGCCTCAAGGAGGCTGGGCTCCAACTGGCTTTGCTTCCTTGAAAGACCAGCCAAGGAATTGTAAGTGATAGACAATTTGCCCTTCTCAGATATTTGCAGATCTCAAATGTGAGCAAATGTAGATTTTCAGTGTGAGTCATTGCCCAGCTCCATATACTACAAAACCCAAAAAGGGACATGAGTGCAATGCTGACATGACGGCAGATGGTGGAGCTGTGGGCTCAGCATGTGTTTTGCACGTTGCAGGTGCAAGATCACCACAAAGATCAACTGAATGGAGGAATGTGTTTGTCTGACATGGAGTCAACTGCATTTCAGTTTCATCTTGGTTTTCCTCTGAAGTTTATCTCATCAGACTTTCCCAGAAACAGAGGAGTGACAAAGAGATGTTTCATATCCATAGTAGCCTGAGATTCGTCCTCTTCCAGAACGCCTGCCTGGGTCAATATCACCAAAGGACACTGTCATTCTCTATGCTCCCAAGCTGGAATAAGTAATCTCAATCATGCTAATTTGAATATATTTAAAATATTGCTCTCAGAGTGTTTCTATGCTCTTGTATCATTAAGCTTCAAGGCCTCTTGAGGTAGGGGTTGTCTCATGTAGAACAGAAACTATCATCTGATATGACAAACCCACATTATCTGCTTGGCACTACACTGTGTCTGTGAGAGACACATGGACAGTGTCCAATAGAAGCTCATCATCCCACTGAGGAGAAACTTCCTTCACATCTGAAATGACTGATGAATTAGGTAGTATACAATATGGTACTGTATCAGCCAGGGTTCAAATCAGGCAAATAGGACTCATAATAGCTATTTCAAACAGAGAGGGTTTCATACAGGAAACTAGTTACAGATGTGCTGGAAAGGCAGAAACAAAAAAAAAGATAAAGTAATCAAGGGCTAGAAATGACGGGGGAAATGGTGTGGGTTGGGAACGTGAACTGAGAAGGCAAAAGCTGTCCAAACCACCAAGCTAAAAGCCACGTGATCCTCTATTTGAATTACAATGAGCCATAGGCTGTGCCCTCAAGGAGCTAACACCTGGCTGAGACATGAAGATTCAGGACCATTTCCAGTGCAAATGGATACCCTCTGAGCTATTGTGCTCACAGAATAAGCAGAGTTATGCTTTAGGGCATATTCCCCACTGTGTCTGGTGTGCTGTGAGCACACAGTGACAGCCCCCTTGCCTTCCTCCCTCATTCAACCCTGGACCTGGAGAGCTAGAAGTGGAGGGAGAGAAGCAGTGAGAAGACATGAGTAGAATAAAGATTTGATCTGACAGAGACAATATGGCATCAGATGGGTATAGCATCTCAGGACTTCCCCTCACCTCAGTTCCTTTCCCAGGGGAGCCCCGTGATTGGGGTCTGGCATAGGCACAGGGTGACATTCTCCACGTGCAAGGAGATGGCAAGAGCTGCTGGACACAGGGGAGGTTCCCAGGCTACTGCAGTCCTATGGAAATGTCAAGTGCCATAAACATATCAAAAAAGCCATAAGGCTGCCCCCAGGGATTTCCAGTGTATCAGATTCCTGACAGCAGCACAGCACACTCGAAGGGGTTTAGCTAAAGAAACTTTAATGAAGGGATTGTTTATAGAGGCTCTTCTTAGTGATTATAGGTGAACTCCTTAAGTGTGAAGTAGGGGTAATACTATCCACCCATATAGTGTTAGGAAGATCGTAATATTTGTAACATGCTTAGAAATTTATTGGCACATAGCTATTAGCATTATCTACCAGGTTCTACCGCCCCTCATTTACTATTCACTCAATAAATATATATACCATGTTTCAGGTATTATGCTAAGCTCTGGGGATAAGTAGTAAGAAAAAAAAGATACCATTTGCCCTCCTGCACTGAGGGAAACTTAATAATCAAACAAACATATAAAATTGAAACTATGAGTAGTGGTACTTGAAGCCATGAGAGCTGGTAGGCCTTCTTGAGGAAGGGACATTTACATGCAATTCCAGGAGCTCACCAGGTAAAGTTTCACTAGGTAAAGGTGGGAAGACAAAGACCACATATATATTTCTTATTATAAATCACAACATCACAGGCAAGTAAAGGCTACAGCAGATGATCCTCAAAAGCATTGTAGATTCTAAGGAAAAGATGGCAAACAGCCTGGACAAAGATTGTGACGGAAACAGCATAAATGAGCACATCATTGTCTCTTCTCGGAAGATACTCTGAAAGGAGAAGGGCTACATTTGCCACTGACTGGCTTGAGCCACATCCCTAGAAATGTACCTAAGACCCGGGCACACCCTTCTTCTCAGCACCTGTGGGTTCTGAGCAAGCATCAGAGGAAGTACAAAACAACAAACAAAAAAAACCCTCATGTTCTTTGGATTGTCTGTTTTCTGTCTTGGAGTATTTCACTGGGAGCAGGTACCCTCTTTATGGTGACATGGGCAGCAGGTACGAGGGTGCAGGCCGAGCTGCTGATGCACTGATGCCAGGTTGGACAGCCCCACCTTCTCAGCCAGGAGAAGCTGTGAGACCAAGGTCTCTAAAACCAAGACTAGAGCCTACACTCACATCTGATTCATTGAGTCTGCTTCTAGCCCCAGCTAAATGCACATAGAACAGGGCATGGCAGACAGGAGAAAGCTTTTAGGTAGAGATAAATGGCTAGGATTGATAAGGGAATTGATAATGGAGTGAGAGGCTGAGTACAGCAATCCCACCCTACCCCATCACCAGATGAAGACCCGCTCTGAGAGAGGGAGGTATGTGGGTGGGTGAGTCACGTAACAGTATGCAGACCAGTCAGCACAGTCTCTGGCATTGAAGAGATACTACTTATTGTGATGTTATTCTTTCCTCCTATGCATAAACTGAGTAAGTTCACTTCATTTAAGATCTTTGGTTAATGGTGTTTGGATTTTGGTGTCAATTTTTTTGAGGGACACTTCTGACTTAATGGCTGGTTCTTTCTGGCCCCTGAAGCTCACACAGTGATCCTGAGGTCTCCTTGCCTTAGAAAAAAAGTCAGGCCCCAAAATTAGTTTCTCACACACAGTCTGGCCCGTACCAGAATCATCGGTTCACTTTTCGCTCCTCTCTCCAAGGTTCTCAGGGCTGAGGGAACTGGTGAACCTATTGGACTATGAACAACCAGCCTGAGGGGCCACTACGGCTTCCTGGAGGGGGCTCCTACCAGGGTGGCCCTAGCTCTTGGCAAGAACCCTCTCCTCCCCACCCCCAAAACTGTTTCACTCTGGATCTACTGTTGTCTCAGAGACTTTTAAACCACTCCCTTTCTGGGAAAAAAATTCCAGGCCGTCTGAGGTTAGTAGATGAAATAGTAAGAGCCTACCAGATATTAAATGTTATTACATATCAGTCAGCTTACACACTTTACATTCTTATAGTAGCCCTCTGAGGTGGGTACTGTTATTATCCCCATTTTACTAATGAAGAAACTGAGGCTTAAAATCTGGTAAGTGAATATAGGAATTTGACATAAGCTGTCTGACTCTGGGGCTCATGCTTCAGGACAGCTTCTCCTGTTTTGCCTAGAAACCACTGAGGTCTTTGGTTCTCCCTGCTCTCCTCCTTTTCCCGTTCCTAAGAAGATAAGTGCACCTTGGTCGCTGGGGAGCACAGAGTATTTAAACAGGAGAACGCATACATCTCATCGACCACCGGGCCTGCCACACAGTGGGCACTCAGCACACAGGACCCTCCGCACGCCCCGTTGCTTCTCAGATCCCGTCCTCCACGCGTGTCTTCTTCAACTGAACTTCTGGCTGTTGGTGAGAAGTGAGTAAAAGAAGTATCCACTTATCTATTCACCCAGCAGTGCTGACAGAGCACTTACCCCGTGCCAGGCTCCGTGCCAGGGGCTGGAGATAAAACATGAACAAAACTCCTATCTTCTTGGAGCCGACAACCTGCCCAAGGGTTTGAGACAAGCAAATGTCTCATTTCCGCAGAGAATGGTGGAGGTTGGCACCCGGATTGGAGGCGGGGAGCACAGGATGGTGCAGAGTTGTCCCAGGGAGCTGAACTCTGATGAGTAGGTGACTAAGAGAAGGGCATTTCAGGTAGAGGGAACAGCCCGGGCAAACACACAGTGATGAATAGACAAGAATAAGCAGGAAAAAGGAGCAGTGACCAGTGGCTAAGCCCTTGGTTCTCAAGAGGGGTGATTTTGTCCCCGGGGGGACATTTTGCAACATCTGGAAACTTTTCTTCTTCTCATCACAACTGTTCGTGTGTGTTTGCGCCTTTTTTCTAACGGATGGGGGCCAGGGAGGCTACTAGAGCCCATCACACCATGCACAGGACAGCTCTCCACAGCAGAGTTCTATCTGGCTCAAGATGTCAATGGTACCAAGACTGAGAAACCCTGAACTAGGTCAGCAAATATAAAAACTTCCATAGCACTTCGATAATTAAAAGTTTCACAGTGCCAGTACATGAATAAATAGACCAATGGGACAGTTCAGGAAGAATATAAATATATTTAGGACCTGACAAAGGAGGCATACCAAATCCAGTTACTAATAAATGCTGTTGATATTCCTGGGTAGAGAAAAATTAATTTGGATCCATACCTTATACTATATACCGGAATAAACTCCAAACAGATTAAACATTTCAATGTAAACAACAAGCCCACAGAAGCAGTCAGAGAAAACGTGGGTGAATTCTTTCATAACATCAGAGTGGGAAAATTCTTCCTAATGATGACTCAAAAACCACAAGCTATAAAATAACAAATTGATAAATTCAGCTACTAAAAGTAAAAACAAAACAAAACTGTTTAAAGCTTGTACATGCCAAGCAAGCAAACAAACAAGCAAACAAACCTGTGTAAGTGAAAAAAATAAATGAAAACCGGGAAAGAATATACGCAGCTCAGCAGAAAAAGGGCTAATTTCTTTACACTATAAAGATATGTAAGCAAATCTCTAAAGAAAAGACCAATAAAAATATGAGCAAAGGATATGAAAAGTCACAGATAAAAAAAATACAAATGTCTGTAAAACATATGAAAAGATCCAACCTTCCTCATAATAAGAAAAATTCAAATAAAAAGTGCTGAGATCCCTTAAAAAAAAAAGCCTATCAGATTGGCAAAAACCCAAGTGTGTAAATAAATACACACTTGGCTGTAAGGACACAGATATTCCCATAAATTCTAGTGGGTATGTCAATTGGTACAGCACCTAGAAGGGCAATTTAACAATGTTGATCTATATATATCTTCTGACCCGGTAATGCTACTTCTTACAGCTCGCCCTCGTATGTGCCTGCATGTAAAGTGATGTGTGTGCATGATTATAAATTGCGGCAAAAGATGAAAAAGAATGTAAATGCTCATTAATAGAGAACTGGTTAAATAAATTAAGTGTTGCCAAATTACCACTAAGGGGCCAAAGCTGGCCCTTCACCTGTTTTTGTAGAGCCTGCAGCTAAGAATAGTTTTAACCTTTTTAAATGGTTGAAAAAAAATTAAAAATTATATTTTATGACCTATGGACATTATATAAAATTGTAATATCAGTGTCCATAAAGTTTTATTGGAACACAGCCATGCTCCTTTGTTTACACATGATCTACTGCTTCTCTTGCTCTGTGAGACAGCTGAGTAGTATCCACAGAGACTGGATGGTCTACAGTACCTGAAATAATGACTCCCTGGTTCTTTTTAAAAAAATTTTCAAAAAGATTTTATTTATTTTTAGAGAGAGGAGTAGGGAGGGAGAAAGAGAGAGAGAGAAACATTAATGTGTGGTTGTCTCTCACACATCCCCCATCAGGGACCTGGCCCAAAACCTAGGCATGTGTCCTGACTGGGAATCAAACCAGTGACCCTTTGGTTCTCAGGCCGGCGCTCAATCCACCGAGCCACACCAGCCAGGGCTATTCCCTGGTTCTTTACAGAAAAAGTTTGCTGGATTAGAGTTCATCCATGCAGTTGAATGCTACAGCGATACAAAAATAATGAAAGATCATTGCTATCGAAAGGTTTCTGGAATTAGTAATACATTTGTAAAAAGGAATTTCAAGTTATCATTTGGGTAAAAAAGAAGACAACATAGAGGTATTTTACTGAATTTGCATAAAATTATCTGGAAGGAAACACACGAAATTAGTAAACAATGGTTATGTGTGGGGGAATGGGATCTGTGTATATGTGTAAGTGTGCCCTCGACTCCAAAGAGTAATTAGGCTGCTGCAAGTGGTTGGGCCTGGCTGGAACTGAGCTCGTGAATGGGTTTGGAGATGATGAGGCTGGAGGTAGCCGTGGGCCTGATAGAAAGGGCTGTAGCTTGGGTGGGCCAAGGGGTTTGCATTTTTATGTATCCTGAAGACAAAGAGGAGCAAAACAGGGTCCATTGGTGCTTTAGAAAATGGAATTCTAGAAACCAGAAAAGGGTGATTGGAAGAGGCTTGGGTGTGTAGGGAGGGAAGGAGGCAGACTGGAGGGTGGAGATCAGTGGCTGCCTCTTGGGGAGACCTGGCAGGTAGGACCCAAGAGTGGAAGGGAGACTTACTTTTTTACTATAACTTCTTTCTGTTGGATTTATGCATGTGCATTCATGTCCATGTGCATTTATTCCTATAAAATAATGATGTTTATTTTGGAAAGAAAAGCCCTTCAGGGCAGGTGTGATGAGGCCAGAACTGGACAGACACTGGGGGTGGGAGGAAGGGGGATGGTCAGGAGCAGAGGTGCCAGGACTCAGTGACTCACTGGAGTGGAGGTGATGGGCCTGGAACTCCACCCACATCTCTGAGGACCTGGGGACAGAACTGTGTGGGGGGAAGGCTGGCAAGTGAAGAGTTTTCCTGCCCCTGGGTGACTTTTCCTCTGACTTCCTCAGCTGCAACACAAGCACCCCTTAGACACAAACCGTCACCCAAGCACTCTGGGCCCTTGATTTCACTGCGACCCCAGAGGGACAGCTAGAGCCTGGACATGTCCTAGGACAAGCCTCATCATACATAGACAATAAGGTACCGACAAGGCCACCAGGAACACTGACCAGTCCCTTCCTCCTACCTCCTCTCAGCCTCACAGACCTCTTCCCTCCTTGTTCTCTAAAAGGACGCACGCTCTGCACGACCAAGCTTGGGTATTGGGTTTCTAGACCCTTGCCAGGACTGAGTCATCACTTTTCTTTTTATTTGTATGTGCTGTGCTTGTCCCAGTGACACTGATGAAAGCTCCTTGGTGCAAAGACTTAAAGATCTTTGTGACCCCACAGAGACACACCATTCCTTTGACATATGGTAGGTGTCACCTGTTCAAGGTTTATGTGCCCAACGCTTCAAAGGAGGCCAATATTCAACCCGTTAGTGTCGAGGGAAAAAAAAAGTTCATTGATTGGGGCAGCACCACTTGAGAAGATGGGGAGGGGTGCCTTATAGTGTCTACAAACCCATCTTAATAGAGCCCAGAATTCAGGCATCTTTTATATCAAGGTTAGGGAGGAGGGGCGGGACAAGAGGTGTGAGTCAACCAGGGACCAACAAGGATCCAAGGAAGAGCAGAAAGTCTCTAAGTCTCTGTCCCCTGTTTTATTGAACTTTACTGGTCTGATTGGGTCTAGAAACTACTGCAACTCTTTGCCAAAAGGTCAAGCCTCAAACAGAATTGCTCTAATAATTAGCAGACCTATAGCAGGAGCTATTTCCCTGAAGGTCATGGAAAAAATGCAGACTAGAATCAAGAGTTGGAGAGCCTGAGCATTTCACTCTGTTATATGCCCACAAGCGCGCTGATTGGTTGATTAGGGGGGACGCCCCCATAGCCTTCTCAGTCACATTGCCAGTGCACCTGTTCTCCCAACACACCTGCCCTCCAACTCTGTGGAGCCCAACCTCCACCACAGGAAACTCCCCTAGTGGCCAGGCATTCACTTCTCTTCAGTGGTTCTCCACATTCAGCCCTTCTTTGTCCAGGTGGTATCCACCAAAGGCTGTCTTTACACAAGTGTTCTGATTGGTCTCTTGCACATCAAAGGGAACATAACCGTGAAGATGCTAATAAGCAACAATGATCATCATCATTTCAAAGAGACAACATCGGTCCAAAAGTTCCAGTGAGACCCTGGGCTGTCGGTCACTTGATCTGCAAACAGAAAATGCAACTCACCTGCCTCTCCGGGTGCAAAGAGAGCTCATAGCACTTAGTGAACTGGAAATCTCTATAATGGCCACGACTTTTACCGTCTGTAAGAGCTTTAGGATCACAGCAATAGGGATTCCAATATGCTCTCAGTATATATGAGGGTGTACTCTCAGTACAATGAAATTCAAGGAGTATTTATGCAACCTCAGCCCAGATTCCTGAACAGAAAGTAACGCCGCAACTCAGCTCCTCCAAGGCACTGAAGATCGTAGCACCCTGAGACAGCGCTCCGCAGGGAAGGAAAATGCCTGGGGTCAGGGTGGAAGTGGGTCAGCTCAGCCCCCAAGGGAAGGGCGGAAGTTGGGCAGCTCTCACAAAGGGGGGTCAAGGATCCGCCTCTTTGTTTTCTTCCCCACCTCCTCCGCAAAAGGAGAAAGGTCTTTTCCTTCCTAACCCTCTGGGAAGAGCAAAAATTAAAAAGGGTTACTTGTTCCTGACGTTATTTTTAGCTCAGCCAATAACTGCTGGGTCTCCAGCCTCCGGTCTGGAAACTGCCTTCCACAGCTACACCAGGATTGGGTCTGAGTGAGGAGCAAAACCCGGGGTGATCTCCTGGTGGCGCTTTAGGCTTATGGTATAAACTGAAAGAGCCCCCCAGGTCTGTGGGGAGGAGGGCACTTAACTGAAACATTTTTCCAGAAAAGGGTGCCTTGCTAGAGTTTCAGGAATAAGGTGGGGTTCAGCGCCATCTAGTGTCCACTGTAGGGCTTGACGTGCGTCCTGCTCTCTTGAGGTTTTTTTGGCACTTGGCTCTAACCGCAAGAGGGACTGAAATGAGGAAACAGCCCTTTTGCACAGGGCTGCCCTCATGCACAGGACAGGGACTAGGATTTTGGTGGAAGAAGCTAAAAAAAAGCTGGAGTCCTAATGCATCACAGAAGGGGTGTTGAGTGAGGGGGTGGGGGAGTCTTTCTCTTGGAGAGAAGCTGGGGTGACTCACAAGTAATATTTAGAGTTTTAGGCCCAGAAGATGGGCTTGGGTTTGTCTGCTTGAATATTTTTGCTCACACTAAGAAAAAAAAAATACTGCTGCTATTTTATGTCTTTTATGCTTTTCGAACTAGTTTCTAAGCGCTCCCCCAGTACCAGTATATGGGCTATTTACAAAAGGCCTTGCAAGCTGTTTCTTCACTGACCAGGGCCCTGCTCCTCCTACTGTCTGCACAGGGCAAGACCTCCCCCTTTTCATCCTCCCACTTCCTGACTGCCTCAAACCCCCTATGCATGATTCATTTTAAGCTTCAATCAGCTCAGAGAGTGGATATAAGTATTCTCATTTTATACTACATGAGAAAAGTTAACTTACCCAAGACCTTGCAACTAATAAACAGAGGTGGGGTTTGAATCCAGAGCTACTTAGCTCCAAAAATTTTGTTCATATAACCTGACTATTCCATCTGCAACATGAGAGGGTATTCTATCTGCAACATGAGAGGGTACTGGAGAGGAAGCTACAACATTCAGGAGGTTCTGGAGGAAACAAACACACCTGTAGCCCAGAGGACACTTCCTGCTCTGGGCCAGTCCCTGGGACCCCAAGGTTTGGCTGGACTGTTAATGTAAACACCTTCCCTCTTCACAGCATCTGTCCTACTGCCCCGCCCCCAACACAAACTCTTCCACAACCCACACTCCTGAACACTTGGAAACCATCCCAGGGGAATAGTAAGAGCAAAGCGCAGGGATCTGGTCAACTTTCCGAATGCCAGGAGGATCACGGATTTGTCTCTGACTCCCTGGGCCTTGGCCTTGGCCAGTGGAAAACTGGAAAAATTCCTTGCTGGCTCCGCTCTTTCTTTCCCTCCAGACGCCTTCCACCATTTCCACCGAACAGACCCACCTCCAGAGGAAGGTTAAGTAAGGCTACTCTCTGGATTCCTCTGAAACTCAAGTCTTGCTTAAATATATAGATTCAGAACTAAAGTTTAAATGGAGTAACTTGTTGCAGTGGACGCAGACCCTGACCTCCACAGATGGGGTAAACGTTCAGGCTGCTAGCAGCCCATGGGAGGTGGTTTGTAATAGAATGAATATGGGGTTAGAGACCTAGACTTAAAACTTCTGTTATCTCTGGCTGAGTGACTTTGGATAAGTCATTCAATCTCTCAGAGCCTCAGTCTCCTCGTTTGCAGAATGAGGGCAAAACTTTTCTTACCTTCAAAGTAATAGATGAGCAAGTGCTTTGAACAGCCTTGCAGGGTGGGAGGCACCATGTAAAAGAACAGCGGGCATTTGCAGGACTTAGGAAGAAGATTTTTATTCACTTTGCCCCCTCAAAGGAGTCTATCTCCTACAAAATGGACCTTACTCATACACAGGCACACACGCACAGTGTCCAAATCCCTGTGGACTCATCACTTATTTTTAGAGCTAAATGATCTTGGAAAAAACAGCTTTTCCAAAAAATACCCAGGGGCAGGGACCTCTGGATGCACTTTCTTTAAAGGAAGCAGAAAAAGCAGAAGCAGGCAGATCTATGACGGCACCCATTATTTGCAAGGACAAGGTAAGGCCAGAAAGGCTATCCTTTGTTACGTACCAGACGTTTGTGGCTGGCATGGGTGTGGAAACATCCACAACAGCCCAGCAGAGGGGAGAGGGGAAGAACCCGACAAAGAGTGTTAGGAGTCGGAGGTGGAATGTGACATCTCTCTCCCCAGGGGTGAAGCCAGTTTGCAAACCTCTGATTTCCTCACCGGCCCCATTTCTAATTTAAGGTGTCTCCGCCCGGCTTGGCAAACTCTGTGCCTCTGCACAAGGGAGGAAATAGCTTCATCAGAAATGCTCAGGAAGAACAAAGGCCTCATTAGGATCAATCACTTATTCTGAGTACACATTCCCAAGAATCTCAATTGATGATCTCGGGTAGAAATGAAGTGGTAATTAAGGATATAATGCAAATGATCTTCAGCTTAGTAACTCCCCTCGTAATTGAAATTTACTAAATTAAGTCTGAGATTTTTGAAACTAGGTCTTTAAAAAAAAAAATTCCCCAATTATAATTACCCCCTCTCCACCCTCCCACCCACCCCTCGGTAATGTAATTAGTTTAAAATAAGATCCATGATGCAGATGACAGTGCGCACAGCCTACGGATATGTTAAAGTGGGGCTCGCTCTCTGAAACGCTGGTCTCCTACAAATCATCCCCAGGGACCAAATGAGGAGAGGGGTCTTGCATCAGTCAGGTTGCTGCTGTGCGGTACTGCCAAACGTTGGACAAGGAAACTGGACACAGGGTTGGCGGCACTGGCAATGCTGGGCATGGAGAGACTTCTCACCGTCTCTTCTGTACCCTCCGATCTGGGGCAAGCTGAGGACCGTTCGGAGGAAGAAGTGAACAATTACTCTATTGGGGAAGGAGAGGAATTGGAACCGTTCTGGGTCCTGACAAGGTGTGAACATGGGAGACAGCCAGGTGAGAGGAGGTCCGAAATCTGTGTTTTCTTAGAGGCCAGGGAGCCAAAGCTCAAGGGGCAGTAGCCCTGGGACTCCTCTGAATCCTGTCTCCTGCCACCTGATGTGACTATCCCAGGCCTGAACTCATCTCTCCGGCAGGCCCCAGCAGAGAGCTACCCTTACCAACCTCCGCCTGCCTGGTTGGAGCCCCAGAGGAGCTGCGTGGCCAGAAACTTGGGCTCAGGAGATGCTTCAGCATCCTCACCCTCATCACAAGTGTGTTGAGCATGTCTACCTTCCAGAGAGTATATTGGCCTGTTTCACTTAATTCGGTTGAAAAGACCTGTTAGTCTTTGAAATCACACTCTAGTTTCCTGCAGCAACGGGCAGAATTGATGTGTGAGAACAGGAGCGAACCTCCCACAGCCCACCCCCTTCATTCTTTTCCCCTCCCCTCTTGGACCCACCCTCCCAGTCCACAGCTTCCGGAAACTGTTTGGTAGACAACGAAACACCTGAAGCTAACTGACCCTCACATTCAAAGTCAAAGACTCAAAATCCATCTGAGGACTCAGTAAAACAGCAGCTCTCTTGAAGGGAGCATGAAACTGAAAAAAATAAAATAAAATGCCTTCTCCCACTGATCCTCATCCTTTATATTTTCATTTTTTATTGAGATGGAATCGACATATAAAAGTTTTAGTTTCAGGTGTACAACACAATGGTTTGATGTATGTTTATATTGTGGAATGATCACCATAACAATGTCTCGTTAACAGCCATCACCACACATAGTTACACATTTTTGTTCTTGTGATGAGAACTTTTAAGGTTACTTTCTTAGCAACTTTCAAGTATACAGCACAGTATTACTGACTATAGTCACTGTGCTGTCTAGCACAGCCCCAGAACTTACTTATCTCAAAGTGGAAGTTTGTACCTTTTGCCCCTCACCCCTTCCATCCCGTGTGTGTTGCCAGTTTTCCCTCCACCGGTTCGCATCACCAGTGTTTGAAACTTCGGTGAAGGCCTAACCGCACACTTTCTGACAGCAGAGACAAGGAGCAAGAGTTGTTTTTGGAGAGCATAATAGTGTATGTTCCATTAGTAAATCAGATTTCTTTTTGTGTTTTTAAAGAGAGACAACAGCAATCTTGTCTCCAGGTAAGAGAAGCCTGTCCTGAAGATGCCGCCCTGCACTAATGCGGGTGAGTTTACTGTCTGGATCCCATTGTGGGGCCTGGCACGTGATAAGTGCTCAATAAATATTTGTTGAAAGAATGAATGGTTCCTGTTCAAACACTTGTCCTAGCTTCTCAATGGTATGGGGAAAATGCATAGAATCTGGTGTCCAGGACCCTGCAATCAGATGCCAACCCACCTTGCCTGCCTGGCCCCCTCAGGCGCCGTCTGCCCTCTGATTGCACTAGGCCGTCATCAGAACCACCTGGAGGACTAGTTAAAGCAGCCACGGGTCACACTGCTAGAGTTTCTGAATTAGTAGATCTGGAGTGGGGTAGAGTATTTGCCTTTCTAATAAGCTCTCCAACGATGTTGATGCTGCTGGTCAGGGACCACATTTGGCCCATACCACTCCATTTCCAAAGGGCACCCTTCACTCTGTGTCCCACCGGTTGGTCAAGGTCCAGCTCCAATGCTATCGTGTCAACTTTAAAACTGAACATGTTAGCAAAACTGCACCATGACCCTCCCTCACCTCCTAACTACTACAGCTCCCTGTACCTACCAAGACACTTATTTTATCTGTTCAGCTTTCAGGTCTGAAGTTCTTGTTTACCTTGACCCGCAGCCGCCTGATCTTTGCTCCACTCTCCACGTTCTGGAATCTAGGGCCAGTCCCACACTCCAGGCCTTTCCAACCTCTCCAAGGAGAGCACCACCTGTGGACATGGAGTCATTTCTCCTACTCTCAATTCCTACAGCATACCAATTTTCTCACCTCCCTCTCTCTGATGCAGCTCTGTGAAGGCAGATAGGAGCCAAGTCTTGTTCCTTTTCAAGGTACCCTACAGGACTTCGACCAGCATGGCCTTATAACCAGAATGAGCTAAAGCGTGCTCCTTGCCTGGTCAGATTCCACTCCCTTCAATAAGACCTTAATAGAAAACCTAACGAAGCACAGTAAGTCCTCACCTAGCATTGTCCATAGGTTCTGCAACTTTAAGTGAAATAACATATAACAAACCGATTTTTACCATAGGTTAATTGATACAAATAAGAGCTAAGTTCCTATAGCATCTCAACATTATAAGGAAGCAAAATGAGTTTATTGAAGGACCTGCTGTACCTGTTGCTGTACTCAGTCCTGGGCGGGGGGTCCAAAGATGACTAAAACACAGAAATTGCCTTGAGATTAATACCTATTTCCAGTTCACATTCACTTCTCATTATACCCACTCTGCTTTCTTTCCACCACTGGTCTGGGTCTCACCTACTTGAGTGAGAGGTTCCTATCACTAAATCCCAGTTGTAGGTTCTAAGATTTTTTTTCTTTGAGACTCAGAAGGCAGGTATGACTTTTGGTGGTGAGCCACATGATGTAACAGCCAGGACATGAGAGAGGAAGATGAAAGGAGCTGTTTGGCAGCCTATTTAATGTCAGTGACTAAGACCCAGGGAATGCACTGAGAACATTCTCACTTCTCAGTTGTGGGCACCTGAAAGGGTATCGCCCCACCCTACCCTCCTGTCATGTGACTACAGATCCATGTCCTCACATCTTCATGATTCTAACAGGAAGTTATAGAAATCCAACTCAAACCTTTTGCTCACCTTTGTGATTTGGCCCAAGAGGCTTACAGAATTGAGTAAGAGTCAGGAATCAAAACTGGTCCAAGTATACCAGGTTCCTCTCTCTGTTTATCCCGGTCTCATCTCTGCATATCTTTGCATGTTGGCCTGACTCTCTCCTGCTGCAGGTGGGAGAAAGGTCAGCCCAGTCAAGGTTTGTTACTCAGCAAGGCCATATGGAATGGGAGGGGGACAGTTCCCCAAAGGAGATATGGGTGCCAGACAGACCAACATCAGACATCCACTACAAATGGTTAGCAAATGTTGTCTTTATAAAATGTCAGGCAATGTGCTAAGTTTTTTACATACATCCCCTCATTTGGTCCCCAAGCTGACTCTATGAGGCAAGTCCTACGTAAGACACTTGCCTGTCTTACAAATGAAAAGGCATGACACAAATTATACCTAGGTTCTTTCTGCCAGATTCAGTGTTGGGCTTGGGACACTCAGAAAATATGATCTGGATGTGATAACAGATTTTCTTTACAATTAAACACATTTCTTAGGAAGAGGGTCCACAAACAAACATTTTAGCTCTGGTTGTCTCTATATCAGTAGCTAAGAGGCTAAGACCATAAATATTGTTTAGCCTCTCATAAATGTTGTACCTTTTCTGTTGTTAATTCTCGATAATTTAGATCTCTCTACTAACTGAGGCAGAAGAAACCACTTCACCACAACCAGACTGGTAGGGAGTGCAGAGGACGTATGAGAGGGCTGGCTGGGCTCCCAGAGGTATCAACTGAAGTGCAGAAGGGATATTTCAGTGTGGGGGGGATTCCCTCTGAGAAGTGTGGGGTTTAAATCCCAAGCTGGGCTCCCTAGCCTGTAGCACCAGAGCTGGAAAGGAACCCAGATAATATCCAGCTGTGAAAAGCAGCAGGAGTTCTGACAGAGAGAGATGGCTGAAGATGCAGAGGGCCTCTTAAAGGGCTAATGCACAAAATTTCATTTGCAGCCACTTACCCTGGGCTCCAGCAGGGGGAAGGCAGAGTGGACTAGAGATGCTTGAAGACAGTCTGGGGTTGGTGGCTCTGGGAGAAAACTGAAGGAACAGCCACCAGTATCCCTGTGCTGAGTCATTTCCCATACTGTAGAGGCCATCTTTCTCAGGCAAAGCACTCCTCTTCAAGTGGCATCAGCCTGAGGGGAAGCAGTAGCCCCACCCACAGGAATTACTCTGCTCCACACTGAGGTGCTTAAGCAGAGGCTGCTGTTTACAGCTCAAGGCTATACACTACTTAGTTTAATAACTAAGGTGGAAAATACAAAGAAGTAGCCAAAGTGGGAAGACAAAAAAAAAAACTAAAAAACAAGCCCAAATGAAAGAACCAGAGAATTCTCCAGAAAAAACTAGATGAAATGGAGGCAAGCAATTTATCAGATAGAGAATTTAGAGTAATGATTATAAGGATATTCAACAGCATGAAAAAAAAACATGGAAATCATAGAAAAAGACCAGTCAGAAATAAAGAATGCAATATCTGAAGTAAATAATAAACTGAAAGGAATAAACAGTGGGATAGATGAAGCAGAAAATTGAATCAGTGATTTGGAAGACAAGGTAGGAAAAAAACACCCAGGCAGAACAGCAAAAAGAAAAAAGAATATTTAAAAAAATGAGGAGAGCTTAAGAAACATTTTGGACAACATGAAATATAACAACATCTACATCATGGGAACACCAGGAGGAGAAGAGAGTGAGCAAAGGATTGAGAACCTACCTGAAGAAATGATGACTGAAAACTTTCCTGATCTAGTGAAGGAAAAGACACACAAGTCCAGGAAGCTCAGAGAGTCCCAAACAAGTTGGACCCAAAGAGGCCTACAATGGGACACATTATAATTAAAATGACAAGGCTTAAAGACAAGGAGAGAATCCTAAAAGCCGCAAGAGAAAAGCAAGTAGTTACCTACAAGGGAGCACCAATTAGATTGTCATCTGATTTCTCAACAGAAATATTTCAGGCCAGAAGGGAGTAGCATGAAATATTCAAGGTGATGAAAAGCAAGGACCTACAACCAAGGCTACTTTACCCAGCAAGACTATCATTGAAAATTGAAGGAGAAATGAGGAGCTTCCCAGAAAAGAAAAAGTTAAAGGAGTTTGTTAACACCAAACCAGTACTACAACAGATGTTATAGGGCTTGCTTTATGAAGAAGAAGAAAATGAAAAAGAAAAAAAACCCAGAGGAAAACAGTCTAACAATAAAATGGCTCTAAATACATATCTATCAATAGATCTCTGTACTAGTCCACCATCTCTCTGTGAATCTACATTGAAGGAAAATAAATCTCATCATGAAAAATTAAAGGGGCTTCCTTTCCTATTTCATCTAGCCAAGAATACACATCCTTTGGAATAAATTTAAAAGGATGGTCAGATTAGATCAGGATAAGGCATGGGATTCTCCCTCCCTTATCTGCCATTGGAAGATGTTTTCATAGGTTCTGGGATCCCACCCAAAGAATGACCCCTCCTCTCTGGATTTATTTCTAGGACTAGTTCTTGCCTGTATTTCCTCTAATAAGAAATGGGCTTTGAGACTTACTCATAGCTTTACCACTAAGAGAAAATGGATCATACCAGACCCTGGTCACTGCCTGCCTGAGTGGTCCCATGTCCCATCAGAGGTGTGATTCCTTGAACACCAATATTCCCCAGACCGACAAGCAGCCCCTCCAGGGTCCTACTAGACTGAGAACTTGATGCAGTTGTGGACTTTGCATTTTCTGCTCACCATTACATCCCGACTCCCACACAGTAGCTGGCACACAGTAGGTGCCCAATAAATATTGAATAAATGAATGATAATTTCATTCTCAAGTGATGCCTCAGGTAAATCACTTGGTGACAACAAGCCAGGGTCACAGTGCTGGACACTGTAGTTGTAAGTAGCAAGGACCATCCATTCTCAGATCCAAAATAAGTACCCAAGTTTGTCAAAGACACCTATAGTATTTCTCCCAGACTGCCTACTTTTGGTTTTCATCAGGGCAAAGGCCAACTCTTTAGGTAAATATTGTCGTAAAATCTTCTACAATGTTATGCCACATATTTGTTCAATATAAACATACTGGCTACTGACTTCAAATCTCGCGTAATGAACATTTAACTGAAATCATGTGACCAAGTACACCAGCTGTATGGCCACTAGCAAGAGCCAATATTTACTGAGCACTTACTATGTGCCAGGCATTTTTGTATATGATCTCATTTAATCTTTAAGAAAACGCTATGTAAATTGTGCTATAATATCTTCATATTACCTATCAGGAAACCAGGGTTTTTAGAACATAAATACCTACTTCAGTGCACATGGCCACATGATGCATAGTTTGTTCAAGGCTCAAACCCATCTGTCTGACTTCAGTGCCAGTGTTCTCAAATCACTCTACAGTATTACAAGTCATTTAACCTCCAGATCCTCAGTTTTATCTTCCTTCAAATGAGGATGGAAATCATCTCATGGGATAAATATTATATTGATACATGGTAAAATCTATAAAATATTCATCTGTTAACATCGTTAATTCAAAGCAGAGTGTTGGAAGCCAGCACTAGATTGATAAATGCTTTTTTTACCTTAGTCATCAACAAACTATCAAACACCTACTTTGTGTGACTCACACCAAGATGAGTAAGAGGTGTCCTTGCCCTCAGGAGGCTCACAATCTTATGAGCATCTTGGATCTACATTGACCAGGAAAGTCACCATTGCCTGATGGTACCTGTTCCTCTGAAAGAAAGGGGAAAGGGAAGTTGGAGCCTACTGGTCAGAGCTCTGGGTCACAGAGATCAAAAAGTCAGATAGAAAGTGGAAATAAAGGCCACCCTAGCTTTGAGAGTCACACTCTAGGGAAGAAGACACCCCCCATGCTGCACACTCCTACAAATGACAGGGTAATAGAGTAGTTATGGGTTCAAACAGCTCACTGCTTTCCTGGCCATATGACTGCCAGTAAATTACTTGACCTCTTTAAGGCTCACTTTCCTCGTCTCTTAAAGGAGGTGTTAGGGATAATTTTTTTACAATATGTGTAAGGAATTTAGTTCAGTGCCTGACACATAGAAAATGTTGGCTGATGTACAGCCAAAGGCAGAGGGAACAGTCAATACTGGCTACAGTGGCAGTTTCCCTCCTTCTTCTATTGCCTGGAAGGAGGGAAAACTCAAAGGAAGGAAGGAGAACCCCCACCTCAGTGCATTGGGAGGGGGCATTTGGAACCAAGCATCAGAGTGTTTAGAAAGGCTTCACTTACTTAACATAGTTGAGAGAAAAAAGGTCCAAAAAAACCAAGTAATGAAATCTGAATGCCTTTTCCACACTGAAAACTGTTGTTTGTTCGCAGGTAAAGAATATCAGGTATTTGTGATATGCTTTCAAGTTCATTATCTCATTAGAGCCTCAATACAATCCCATGAGGCACACAACAGGAAAAGTATCACACCCATTTTACAGATGGTGAAATTGAGACTCATGAAGTGAAGCCATTTGATTAAGGTCACGCTGTTAGAAATGTGGAATTGAATTACCACTGAGTGCTCAGTGTAACTCTTTCCAAGCAAATCTTTGTGGAGAAAATGGAAAAAATGGAGATGCACATCTGAGTCACCTAAAGAAGCTTAGAAACTGCCAATTCCTGGGCCCTCCTGAGACCTACTAAACAGGAATCTCTATAGGATCCCAGGGAGCTCCCCCAGGGGAGCTGATGCAGTCAGGCTGATGTGGATTGGCGTCTGGAAGCCAGTCACAGGAACAGTAATGCTCTGTTTGCTGCTGTAAGAGGGTTTGGAGGCACATGCCAGTGTCAGGCAAGCCTCCGTCTGTTCTGGCCAGGACAGCTGCAATAGCCCATTAGCTGGAGGTACACTCATCAGCAATGCTCGCCCCCGCACTCCTCCCTCCAACTGCAACCAGCACGAACACGTATCCACCCCCTACTCAGCCACAAGCTCACAAATCCTGCTTAAACTTTCCTGAGCTTTCTCAGACCCTTAAGTCAGCCCTGCCTGACCCAACTGCAGTATCCACCATTCTCAGTTCCCCAGCCCCAAAAGGCTTCCTTCAGCCCCTACAAATGCAGAGAGTACCTCTGTCCACAGGGCTTTTGCACATGCTGCTCCTACCACCTGCAATGCCCATGGCTCCCCTTCCTGTTGTTTATGCTGCCTCCTTCTGACTTCAGCATCACTTCCTTGGGAAAGTCTTCCTCATCTCCCAGTCTAGGGCAGAGTCCTTTGTTACCTGTTGTCTTGGAACCAGGCTCCTGTCCTCAGTGGTTCTCCTCACTGATTATAATTGTGCTTTGAAGAGTGTGGCTATTTTATTTAGGTCTATGTCCTTCACCACCAGTGAAGAGGGGAGACCATGGAGAGCAGGGATCATGTCTGCCCTGCTCATCAATGTCCTCTCAGTGCTTGGCACTCAGTGAATGTGTGTGGAGAGACAGTGCGTGACATGTCTAATAGTACAGGCCAGGCACTGTGCTCCTCCTGCTGCCTCCTCCTCTCCATTCCCAGGAGGCAGGAAGTTTGAAAGAGGCCAGTTTGATGAAGCCATTTGATATCAATGTCCCTGTCAGGTGTGAAGTCACTGGGTTCTATTGCCAAGTAACACGCACAGCTGACACTCCCGACTGTGCTGCCCATAACCCCAGGAGGGACTCCCGCAGTTTTCTTGATCTCTGGGGTTTTGGGGTATTTTTTGAATTTTTATGAGGTGAATTATTTTTATAATAAAAAAAAGTCGTAAAGAGAATTTTTAAAGTCTTCCAGAAATGGATAAGATTCTAAGGCTACATTAGTTTTGTCTCTAAAAATCATAATTTGGAAAAAAGTATAATGTATTTAATGTGGATCTGTTAATGAAAGTATTTACAGAAGCACTGAAAATTTTACTAAAGTTTTTCTGGGCATTCTAAAGTCAAGAAAAAGAGATACTATTATGGTTCAAATGTCTTCATTGCCCTCAACACCACAATGTGTCACTAACTGTAAAGGATGAAGCAAAGAATTTGAGAGGCAGGACATTAGGGTACCAGTGAATTCTCAGAGAAGGGGCAACCCCTCACAGCCTTGTTGATGGAACTTTCTGAGCAAATGGAACAAATGTAGGAGCCTGGTTCTATGTGCCAGGTGGTGCCAGCCCTCCTCCCTTGATTACTTCCTTCCCTGACTTGCCCTATGGGGAAGGAAAGCAAGACGGAGTGAGATCACTTGGTTTTGCATGACACTAGTACTTTTTAAAACCCAATCAGTAGGTGGCTTTGTCTGGCCATATCAAAGAATTACACAGAAAAATGACTGCATTTGAATTTCACTTACCTGAGACAGTGTGTCCCCTCTCGCTGTCGTAACCCTAGATTCTGGCTCACTTTCGGCTTCTCCCTGGTGAGAATCTCTTTGATCATTTGGTTGTTAGAAAGAAATATCAGATAGCTATTAGGGAATCTATGCCTCAGATTGGGTCTGGAGGACACAGCAAAGCCTGGGTTGACAGGAACAGAGCAGTTAATAATAGCAAAAGAGTCAGGAGACCCAGCTCCAAAAGGGTCAGATGATTCCCATCTCTTTTACTGTCAGTAAATCTTAACACATTCAAGTAATTTTCCCCCTTTACCTCTCGTGGGCCAGATCCAGTGGGACCCAGTGACTCAGATCCACCTGCTAACTTGCAATAGAGTTTGGAGTGTCGGAGGGGAAATGGGGATGGAAGGAAGAAGTTTTAAGCACAACAACAAAGTTTTGGAGAGTTGGAGGAATCAGTACTTTCTAGATTCAATGGTAGAGTCAGCTGGGACTGGCAGGCAGACAAAAAAAACAATGTGGTAGGTTGATATATCCCCCAGTTCTCTGCATAGAAATCTGCAAACATGTGAATTGGCCCTCATTCTGAATTGTACATGTGTGCCATTTGGTAATCATTCGATTGTTTGGGATGGACAGATGGATGGCTAAAAGCTGTATTCTTGGTATCATCCATCATGGCAGACATTGTTGGTGCCTTGCTTGTATTCTCTTTGCTCTTACCTCTACACACCAGAGGCTGATCATTTCACACACCTGCTACTCTGTCTCTTCAAAACTTGATCTAACCAAGAGAGCACATTAGGCCTGGGAGCCAGAAAAGGAGAGTTAATATCCTGGAAGCAGCCCTCAAATTGGTGAAGGCCCACGGCTTCCTTGCATCTCAATAGCAGTCACTGAGGATGTCTAGACAGAGGGATTAACCCCAGTTGCCTTCAATGGTAACTGTTTGATAACATATTCTTTTTGCCATTTTTTATTTTCCCGTCTACCTTCTCCCTTTCCCTTCCAATGTTTCCTGGGGTCACCCTCCAAATGGACAACTTGTCCTCAAATCTTTGTTTAAGAGCATGCTTCTGGAGAAGCCACACTAACACACCCATCTCACTGACTGCTCTGGACCCAACAGTCTCCAGATGTCACCCTTAACCCTGTCTGCTCCCTAAAAGCAAAGACTCCAGTTGGAGGAAAAGTGACCTTTAACTCACATCTCTTTGGAATAGTATTAACCCTGTCAAAGTGCAAATCACCAGGTTATACAGCCGAGCAATGTGCACGGCCAACATTCCCCACCTGGGTGCCGTCAGCAGCCCACACCCTGACCAGGAGAGACTCCCATAGTCCTCTCTCTGTTTGGTTTGAACTTTTATATGGTGCATTATTTAACCCACACCTAATTGGAATAGTATTAAACTCATTCCTGATTAATTCTCTCTGGGAAATTTCATCTTATTAAGTATTTAACAGAAGTTCAGTTTCATTACTGAAGCTGATTGGATTCTGTTATTTAATAACCGAAAGGAGGACAGATGTCAGACCCACAAACTCATTTTTCTGGTCAACCTTCTCTGATGATGCAGTTTTCCTAACTCTAAAGCGGTCATGTTTGTTAAAAGAACAGCCCTTACAGCATTTCTCTGGTGATAAAGGATCTAGATTCTCTATAGATTGTTTCTAGCCACACTTTAAAGTAGTGGTTCTCCTCCCTAAGTGTGCACTGGAATTCCCTGGGGATTTTCTGTTTCTTGGGACTCCTGGGTCCCACTTCAGACCAGTCAGATGGTGGTGTCCAGGCAGCCATAGTTTTAAGATGCTCCAAGTGGTTCTAATGTGCGGTCAAAGGACAGAGCTCTGAACACCAGAGCCTCCGTTGCCCCAGGAGCTGCAGCTCTGGAAAAAGCAGGAAGAGCTAAAAGTGTCATTGGTGGCAGCCCCAGGTGACACAGCACGTATCATAATAATACAGTCACTGCATGTGTGGCCAGCTCCATGCTTCACTGCGCCCTTCACTCACACTTCATTCCTTGCACTTGAGC
Organism: Macrotus californicus; assembly: GCA_007922815.1. Taxonomy (NCBI): domain Eukaryota; kingdom Metazoa; phylum Chordata; class Mammalia; order Chiroptera; family Phyllostomidae; genus Macrotus; species Macrotus californicus. The sequence goes on from VMDR010002457.1 coordinate 63,466, forward strand.
CAAGAGGCCTCAGCAAGCCCCTCATCAACCCACGCCCTAATAAGAAAACATGAACCATGCAATAACCTTTTGTTCCCATAACACAGCAAAGAACTCTCCTCCCCAAGGAGATTTCAAATCAGGAATTTTATTTCCTCATTTGAAAGTTTGGGCTGTCGAATCTCATGCATTTTCATTTTCTGATCCTCCAAGCTGGGTAATTTTTGTTCCTTGCTGAACCTGGGGGCATTTTCTCAGCCTCAGTGGATGTGGCTGCCTGCATCCCAGGGGTGCAATTCTAGAGAAAGAGTTCCTCATGTTCCCAGAAACAAAGCAATCAGAATGGAGCCTACGTTGTGATGCTGTGACACCGGTTTATGACTGGCTTCTATTAAGTCTGGACCTTAACGAGACTGGGGAACCAAAGAACTTCTTTAAGCCTGATGATCCTCCCTCATAAAACTTAAAGAAGCCACAGTGACCATTTGGGGTGCCAAGCCAAATGGTAACATAATTTAATTAAGTCATTCCATGAACTTTCTAAGATGCTTGCATATTTTGGTGTGTACTTGCATTTTTCTGAAGAGACAGGCTCCAATTTTTAAATGAGTATGTAATTCCACAAAGGTTAAGAATTAGCAACTTCATGCTTTCCCCCTCTTCCCTAAAAGCCTGAACATAGATTTTTGACTTGAGGGACTATTGTTGAAATTTTTATATACCCTTAATCTACTTCCTTATCCTATTATATTCTTTTCTTTTAGTACCTCCACCATTAACTGTCAGGGGCTCTGGACTGTCACAGTATGTAAATTCTTGGTCTTGAGAGAGGGGATCTAAGGTCACAGGGCACCCAGGAGTCAAGGGTCAAAGAAACATGGTGATCAGTCTGTCAGCGTCCAGCAGTTCTTCAGAATAAAGATCCAGCAGAGGCCCTCATGGCCTATGAGGTCTCCAGTTAGCAAGACTAATGAACCTGCAGGCTGAAGGCTGGATTAGCCAGGATGACCTCCCTCTCTTCTGCAAGTATATGTGATTGTTTTCTTTCCATGCCTTCTTAAAAAGGCATGAGAAGGTTGTCATCTGTCATTGTCAGGCTTTCCACTGCATCACAGCAGACACCTAATGAACTGAGGAAGAGAGAACTGGGATCCCCTCATCTTGGAAAGGCCAAGTCCCCTCACATCCTCTTCTGGGATGTGGGGGGACTAATAACGATAACAGAGGACTCTGCAACTAAGTCCCATTAAGAAGAGGAGGGAATGTGAGTGTGTGGGTGGAATGGAAAAGGCACAAGGAAGGGAACTAACATTTATTGACTGAGTAGTATGTGCCGGGTGTGTGTTCTGTCCTTTCTCTGTGACATTGCCTGGTGACCAGCTGCAGAACATGGTCAGACAAGGGAGTAACTGTTGGGCTGGAAAACGTCCCCAACCCTTAGGGACTTACTCTTGTAACGGGCAGAATACATTTTTATATTGCTTGTGACAGTGACTGCCAAGTGTGCCCCAGTATTGCACCCTTTTTTCTGTTCAGCAGCACTATTCAGTAGAACTTTCTGTAATAATGAAAATATTCTATGTCTGCACCACCCACTGTGGTCACCATGAGCCACATGTAGCTATTGAGTGTGGCCAGGCTGACTGGAGACCTGGATTTCAAGTTCTATTTAAATAGCCACAGGTGGCTAGTGGCTGCCACTGAACTCCACAGTCTAGCGTAGCCCGTTTGTAGCTGGGCTCACAGTCACCTGAAATAAAGACTCTCTTGCAGGCATGTGATTAAGTTTTGGCCAATAGATGTGAAGGGAAGTGATGGGACTTCCAGGTATACCCTAAGGGAACAGGCATGCCCTCCCCATTGCCGCCTACCTCTTCTTGCTGGCTGCACTGGGAGGTAGACATGCACCCTCTGGAACCAGGTGATGAAGACAACACCTCAGGAATAGCGGTGAAGTAAGATAAAAGGAACCTGAATCCCCAAGAATGACTTCAGGCGGCAGTGTCCCAATTCCAGCTCAGACATCTACAGGTGAGAGAAACTAAAATTCCATTTCATTTAGCCACTGTTATTTTGAGTCTCTGACATCAAGCCGCACCTATGCCCTATGCTAACCAATACACTGCCCTCCCCTCGCTTACAGAGACTGTGGGAAATGAGAGTCCTGTATGATTCTGATCATGTGATTTCAAGGTTTCCATCAAGTCTTTATGCAGCTCAAGAGCAGACCCCCAGAGTAAGGGGCCTTTGCTTAGCCAAGTACCTTGGTGAGCTGGTAAGTCTGCCCAGGTAGATCTGGGTTAGTGGGGAGCAAGGGAAGGAGAGCTGCAAATTAGAATTTGGAGAAGAAAACTGACCCCTAGAGAGGGAAGAAGGGTCTGGAGAGAGGAAAAGGAAGAACCTGAGAAAATGGCAAAAAAAGATGGGCCTAAGGGATGATATGGCCAGCAGGAAATTTCCCAAGGTAACAGTAACTGATGAACTTCCACAACAGTGCTGTCCGCTGTTCCTGTGCTGTGCTGCAACTTCCTCATGGCTCCCAACATTGCTACACACTGCAGCCTCACGGTGGTGGTGCTTGGAGAAGCTGAAAGAATTAGGGCAGCATCCAGCGCGGGACAAAGTAGTGTGGAGAGTGGAGCAGTCCTAGGAGGCAAGACACGGGGTTAGCTCAAGAGCATAGTGTAAGCAAGACATCTGAGCAAAGGGTGATTATGAGATGAATAAATTCCTTGAGAGTACCCTGAGACTTTGTGGGGCGGGGTATGCTGGTTCCACCAAATGTGGAATGGGGGTTCCTGCCACTCGGCTTGGTGTTGGAGAAAAACGTCATCCCAGAAGTCTGCAGAGCCCGTGATATGCAGACAGCTGACACTTGGTTTTGCAGTTCCCCATGGCACCATCTTCTACCTGGCCAGCTTCCAAAGACCTGGCAGCCTCGCTGGGAAGAGAAACAAATGTTTCTTTCCTGCTTTCCCTGCATTGGCCTGCATTAAAGGACATCTGCTCCCCTTAAATCTAGAGTACACCATCATTAGGAGAAGTGAGAAAATCTGTCATTGGTCAGAGGGCCAAAATGGAATGGTGAGCCTGGTGGTTAGAGCCATAGGGAGTCATTGGGAATTCTGGGTTTGAGATGGGCCAGCACCCCGTAGCTCAACTGGCTCCTGGGCCAGAGCATGTAACACTTGCAGGAAGGTGTTTGCTGTGTTACTGCTAATAGTAACACTTCTGCTCAACATCCAAATATACTCTGTTTACACTTGCTCAAGTGATCGAATTTTAGGAGCTGCACCTAGGACAATACAAAGGAGACAAGTGTTTCCATGGTAATCCTCCTACTATGGTCCTATCACTTCTTCAGTGCATTTGAGGCATAGAGTGAAGTTTAGGATCCACTATAGGAAAAGAACATTTGGGAATAATAATCACTGATGTTTATGGAGTGACTTCTATGTGCCAGCATTATGCTGGGCACTCTACATTCATATATTCTTCACAGCAATTCTATGATGTGACTTTATTTGCATATTAACAGGTAGGGGAACTGAGGTTAAAGAAGATTAATAGGTGGCCCAAAGTCACATAGCAAGTAAGTGGTCTGGCAGGAATTTTAACCCAGGTCAGCTGCCATCAAAGTCCCCATACTTCACCATTACTATTTTCTCCCTCTTTGCTCTGTGGTGTTGTATGTGGACCTCGGGTGCACCGACCATCAGGGTCCTCCTAGAAGCCCAAAACCTAGAGCAGAGGACTCTCACCTTAGACGGTGAGCATCCTGGGGTGAAACTCCGTAGATGCAGCCTAGAAGTCTTTGTTTGTATGGTTACATACATCTCTTTATCAACTTAGTTACTAGTCACATCATAAAAACCATAAAAACAGATGATTTCCAAAGCATTTCTGTTATTTGATGTTTCTAGCAGTTTGGATTCCAGGCAAACAAGAATTTATTGTAATTTGAACAATAAATGGTCATTTTTTAACCCCAACTTTAACTTGGCTGAACACATAGTTCACTCATTTTGAGAGTCGTTGCTTGCCAAAATGACACATTTTTCACTAAATCTGGCATTTAGTGGGAAAACTATATATAGCAGTTATATTGAGTATAAACCATAATGAAGCTCATTTTAAAATGTAGTAGAATATCTGATTGGAGATTGTAGGCACATAACTTCCAGCTTAACTCTTTCATTGCAAACACTACCCAAGTAAAACAATGCATCTAATGATTCTAAAAGAAGACAATTTCTTCCACTTTGAAGTAACATCTCTTACTTTAGAACTGAGAATTCGAGGTTTACCTGATAGTGACTGTCCCTGGTGAAAAATACTTTTTGTATTGTGAGATCAATTTTCAAAGGGGAAGGCGCAGGATTGTCCTTCTGCTTTATTAAAATCTGTATTTAAATACTTAATGCCTTTTGAGTTCTGTATTTTAGTGTGTTTTGAACCCATATTACCCCATTACTGGAAAGCAAGGAGAGAGTTTTCAAATTTTCTGTTATATTAGCAGTTGCATGAAGTGTGATAGAGCAGGAGATAAAGGTAAGCAGCTTGTAGAAGGACAGGCGTTGACTTTCGTTTTGGCTGATTTAGAGAGCGATGTTGAGGGCTTAACCTTGTCCTGAAAAGGCGCATGAATATGAAAAGTATGTCAGTCGTATTGAAAAGGGCCTTAGAAGAACCTCTCCCTGCAGGATGCACAACTTGTACAGCATCACCAGCTCGTCTCAGTGTCACTTGTGAAATCTGGTTTCTCAGATAAAACAGGATCCCAAAAAGTGACATTTACAAAGCGTGGGTCTAGCCAGTTTAGAGCAAGAATTCTCGCGTTCACACTACAGTCCTCACTGTTGGCAGAGACCAAATTGTGAACATTTTTAGCATGAAGAGCTGGCACTTGGCTCTGACCCCCGAGCCTTGAGCCTGTGGAGAAATAGATAAGGGGGTGTGTGGTTTGCTCCCAATAACTGTGCTCTCTTTTCATTGTGAATTTTGGCACAGAATTACCCAGAAGTCATAACAAAGTGCTCTTGACCTCAGTAAACCACTCCTGTGAGTGAAAGTGGTGGTCATAGAAGAAATCAGAGTTTCTTCTTCCAAAGTTTTTGGGGCAGACTTGAAGTTTCTTCCCACCCAGGGAAAAACTGCTATGACATGCAGGGAGAAAAACTTAAAATTTGTGTATGCTAAATGTGAGTCATGAAAAACCTAGGGATTAGAACCTTAGAAAGAAGAAAACCGAACTGAGTAAGGATGGTTGCCAAAAAACTCAAAGCAATATCGGAGGGAAAATCCTGTTGTTCTGAGACTTGTCAGACTTGGGGTGTCTGGCTCTGTTGAGAGGTCCCCTGCACCCAGCTACCTCCCTTGGTGGGCTGCCGATGCCTGACTCTTCTCCCAGTCTCCTAGGTGAAGGCACATCTCCACAAGGCAGAAAAATGTGATCTGGGAAAGGGATATGATATGTTAATTCAACTTTGCTGACTTTTCAAACCATCGGCGTCCCTAAGGAAGAGACTAGGGATGAATAGGTTTGGGGTGTAGGCACCGGGTGAGAAGGGAAAAGGGATCAAGGAATGGGTTCAGAGTGTGAGACGGGGCAGTGCCAGGAATGAAAGGGGCTCTAGGGAGCCTACATTTTTGGAATAGGAGGTGGGATGGGAGCAACATAATCCCGGGCTACACCTCTGTTAAGCACTCAGTGCCTATGACACAGGTACATGGATTTTTAAAACCATCTTTTTCACAGGCTGCTGTCATACAACACTTGCCGTCATCAGTCACAAAGCTGGCAAACCGAGCTGCTTCACAGTGGCATGACGTTTTCCGTCATGGTGATGCAGCTCTGGGTTCAGGGGTTCTGCCAATCAGATCGTCCACTTCCAAAGTGCTCCGGGCGCAGGAGTAGCGTGGGTGACTGAAATCCACAGAGGTAGAAACCTCGTTGGCCCATCAACCCTAGGCTGCTCCTATGGACTTTTTCACAAGAGCTGCCATCCCAGCTAAACAGGCAAGTTGCAGTTTTCCCCTCCGGCCGTGTTCTGCCACCTCCTGCCTTCTATAAGCAGGGCAGGAGGTGAAAGTAAGAAGGTCATCAAGTCTGGACCATCTTCCACCTGGACAATAAGCCCTGGAAAAATCAAGAATTGTTTGGATTCCCCTAGACATTTGTTCAGCAACCTCCCCTCATGCTCTGCATTGCAGACCTTATGACCCAGGGGCCCTGAGTCATGGACAATTTACCAGCTATTTTACCAGCTGAATTACTTCACAGTGGGTAGAAGCTTCCAACTGGCCCATAGCCCTCCAAAGCTAAAAAAAAACAAGCCTATTTTCTCCCATGTAGAGCTTTTAGGTTCTAGCTAGCCTTTAATATACCTGGGCCTCAAAGGGCATCCTTAAAATAGGGGGACTCCAGATAGCAGCCCTGACCCATGGACCTGTTTCTTGCCTAAATTAAAAATGTCCAAGTGTTTTTCCCCCTCTTTCTGGGAAGCTGACCTAAACAAGTCAGGATGTGCTATAAATGTCTTTCAAGACTCGACTTGTAGGTGCTAATTATAATTAAGACTATAATAATATTACCTTGTATTTTCACTGCACCTTTCTTCCAAAGTGTTCGGAGCACTCTCAGCAGCGTGAGGGCAGGTATGACACGTCGTGCCTACTCGCAGAGTCTAATTATACCTTCTTTTGATTCTGGTTCTAAAGTCATCTTCTTTCCCAGAGCCTGGGGCACAAGGGCGCATCACCAGGCCTAACTTCCTGGGTGTCCGGCCTGCCCTCCACCCTTGTCATCTATTGGAGGAACTTTTTGCCTCCCTTGCCTGGCGCCTGGTGGCTGGGCCTGACCCTTGGGTATAACCAGAAGCCCAGCGCTGGCTCTGCCCTCCCCCCACCTTCCCCGCCCTTCCTGTTAAGAGCCTGGAGCTCCTCCACAACTGTCTTCATTTCCCAGGCTCTCTCTCTGGTGCCAAGGAGTGACCGAGGCTTCCTGCCTCTGCCCCAGGGAAGGATCTGTCCTCTAAATGTGCCGGAATCCTGAGCCTGCCCTCAGTGGACTCTATGCCCTCACCCCTGTCGTCCCAGTTCCAGGGCAGGAACAAGCGTGGTCTTGCTTGTGTCCCTGCAAGGGCATGCCAGTGTGACTGGGGCAGGTATAAAGAAGCTTTGTTTTGTCTTCCAGATCCCTTCAAAATGGCGCAGTGGAGAACTGGAGAAGGGCACAGGAAAGTTCAGGGTGAACCTTCTCAGGATTTGGCCTGTACAGTTTAGTCTTTTTCAGAGACCCTCTTCAGCATCACTGGATTCTCTCCTCTGTGATCCTTGGTTCCTGGCAATTTAACGACATCACTTTTTCTCTCAGCTGAGGTCCCTTTACCCTGGTCTGCTGCTGGCACCCTTTGCCCTGCACCCACTCACCCGGCCCTCTCTTCCCTCTGCCTTCAAGGCTGCTAGCCAAACCAGTCAGGGTTTCCACACTGGCACAATCCACCATGCCTCCCAAACTGAAGGTGACAATGTGAAATTCTCCTTAAGCACCTCTCTTGTGAGGGGAAGGAGACGCATCCTTCCTTCCCCCGCCTGTGTGCAGGAATGTTGGTGGCCCTCAGCATACTATTGGCTTTCTCCAGAATCCTCACGGAACATCTTGCCTCTCAACTCCCATTGTCAATTCTGTTTTTAAGTTGGATATTGAGAGGGGCTTAAAAATAATCTGTTTTTTCCCCCTACATTTTTGAACCTTGTTTGTTCACGTTCTTAGTTCCTTGGATCAACCCAGCCTGCTGGGAGAGGAAAGCACAAGCAGAAACCCCACCGGGCCTCCTTTGGGGACTGCGACCTCACAGGCTCCCGAGAGCCCGATTGTTAGATCACAGATTTCCCGCACTTCCAAAGCGGAACGCACAGTGTTAGATCTCAGAGGAGAAAAGGAACTAGGATTTCTGCGTGTTTCTCTGTGGAAATTAGTACAGCTAGTAGTCTCTGGCCTCCACCAAAATGTCCTTAGGCTTTCCAACAAGGGTCAGAGAGCTGTGATATTTGGGTTTACATTATGAATGTATCTTCTGGGTGGCTGGTTCCCAGAAGGAGTTCATTCCACCCAATCCCAATCCACTTCCCTAACTAAGACAGCTATGGAAACGCATCTTTCTGGTCAGGGGTGGTGGATGCTGAAAATCAAGCCCTCTCCAGAGGTGGAGAGGGAGGTGGCACTGCTAGCTGCCCTACCTCCTGGGGGACATTAGCCAAACTGCAGAGAAGAAAGAGAGGGCTGGGCAGTGGTGACTGGCTTAGAAAGCATCCTGCTCTGCTCAGTGGGCTTCAGTTTCCTGCCCAAGGCCCTTGCTCTACCCAGTCTCATCCACATTTCCCTGCTTTATTCGTTGGACCAAAACATTCCAGAGGGAGCTGTGTGTGTTTCTCAATTTAATCCATCTCTTGAGCTTTAAGTTCCAATGGCTTTGTTTTTTTAGTCCTAGACTTTCTATTTGGTTTTTCTGTTATTAGTCAGTCAGATAGTCAGTTTTTATTTTTATAAAGTTCTATGTGCTCATCATTCAAAGAGACGAATAGTCCTGGAAGGCAATCATCTCCTTGCCTCCTCAGAGAAGTTTCAACTCTTTTAGCTGATTATCTGGGATTTACTGCACGTGCTCTCTCTCTGAATAACACACTTGTATTGCTGTCTTGTTTATTAGCTTGTTTTGGTGGCTGGCATTGTCGGCAATCACACTATGGAAAATGAGGGTATAGTTCTCTTTTACTCCACGCTCCACCACAGTCAGCCACCCTCCCTCCCTATGTTTCATCTTTCGAAAGCTGTATTCTAATTTGATTAGATCCGTACTCAGTGCTTAGACTGTTGCAATTATGCAAACACTTTAAATTGCCAGGCCATGTAGTATGCTAAGAATGATTTTCCTTTCCTGCAGCAGTTTGTTTTCCATGGAATCAACAGTCGTTTCTTTAATTGCTTCGTTTTGTATGAATGTATCACTAATTTAATCCCAACACCCTGACAGATGTTTAAACCTCCTCTCAGCCTGTTCAGAAACCTCAGGTATCCCATCAACCCTCACCTTCCTAGAGGACTTGCCTGGCGCTTTCTAATGTGCCCTGGCTGGGCTCTCCTCTCACTCTCTCATGAGATGCCTCTGCTCATCTCTGGAGTTGAATCCCTCACTGTCCTTTCTCTTGTTGGAATGAAGCATTTCCTCCCATAGCTTCTTGAGAACGAGTGCTTGGAAGATAAATTTTTGAGATCTTGTGTGGTATTATAGAAAGATATTTGGTCTTTGTTCCCAGTTCCTGACACAGAGCTCCTAAATTCCTTGAATGTTCTGAAAGATAGGAATGATAGGGGCATCTTTTGTTCTAATGAGGCAAACTTTGACAGACCCCAAATGGCCTTTGGTTAGGGGCTGATGGCCAGAAAGACCAAGCCTTGCTCAGAAGCCTGGAACTTGCAGCTCCACTCCTAACCTCTGGGGCTGGAGATTGAGTTAATAATTGATCATGCCTAGCAACTGAAATTTCCGTGAAAACCCCTAAACAATGGGGTTGGGACACAACCATGTGCCAGGACGATGGTGCACCCCAAGTCCTCAGGAAAGGACCTCGCCCGGTGTGCCTCTCTATCTAGTTGGTCATTTATATCCTTTAAAATTTTCTTTATGATAAACCAGTAAATGAAAGTAAAGTGCGTTGCTAAATTCCCTGAGCCATTGTAGCAAATTATTGAACCTAAAGAAGGGGTTACAGGACACCCCTATTTATAGCCAGCATCAGAAGTATGGGGGGCCCAGACTTTTGATAGCATCTTAAGTGGGGGCAGTCTTGTAGGATTGAGCCTTTCACCTATGGGATCCACACTGACTCTGGGTAGTCAATGTCAGAATTGAACTGAATTGTAGGAGACCCAGTTGGTGTCTGAAAATTCAGAGAATTGGTTGTTGGTGTTGGAAAACACTCCAGACCTTGCATTTTTAAATATCTTTATTTCCCCCTCACACTTGATTGATAGTTTTTCTGTGAGGAAATTCTAGGTTGGATATAGTTTACTTCCACAATTATGTAGGCATTATTGTACTGTCTTTACCTTCTAAAAATCTGAAGATATTCTGATTCCTTATTCTTTGTATGTGACTCTTCCCTTTCATTCTGGTGGCTCAGGTCCTTCAGTTTGGGGAAATAATTTTACTATTTCTTCCCCATTCAATTTCTCTATTCTCTTTTTGGAACTTCTCCCGGCTCCCCCCACGGCCCCCCGCCCCCCCCCCCATTCTTTTTTTCTTTTCTTTTTCAGATTTAGGGTCTCCTGGATAGATCCGGTCAATTTCTTATTTCTTTCTTTTCCAGTTTAAAACTCTTTATCTTCTCCTTCCACTCTTTGGAAATTTTCCTCAAACTTTACCTTCCAGTCTTTCTTCTGAGTTTTTCATTTCTGCTACTCCGCTTTACGTTTTTAAGAGCTCTTTCTTGTCGTGGTCTGCATGTTTCCTTTTCAGACCCTCCTACAGGCTGGCCAGATTCTTGATTCTCAACTTTGGGAGCTTTAAACATTTCTGATGCTTCACTCACAGAGATTAATTGGTTTGGAATTAACCTTGACATTTTTTAAAGTTCTCCAGATTATTCTAATATGCAGCAATTTTTGAGAACTATTGATCGAGTTCATGCTGCGGAAACAACCACCCAAAGTGAGAGTGATTTTCAACAAGAAAAGATTCTTTCTCATCCACACTTATTATGTGCACCGCATGTTGGTTCGGCCTTGTTCCATACCTTCCCACTCAGGTGGAGGCTGACAGAGCGAGCCTCCCTAATCTGGAATATCACCAGTTGCTATGTTATAGGTAGGAAATTCTGTCCAGCTGCTGAAATAAGGTTGGGCAAGCAACTGTTCAGAGTATGTGAAGCTTCCACTTACATTTCATTGGTGGAAACAAGTCACATCTCTACACATGGAAGTGCAATCTCTCTACCATGTGCCCAGAGGAAAGAAAACTGAAATATTTGTCAGTGACTTGATGACTCCAGTGTTAATCCTCTTTGTACACATTTGTCAGTCATTTTGTTTCCCCTATGAAATGATATTCATGGCTTTCTGTTATTTTTTAAATTATGCTGTCTTTTTCTTATTAATTCAAAGAGATTTTTTTATATTCAAATTACTAATCCTTTGCTAGTTATTTTTGTTTCAAATATATTTTTCTCTCATATCTTATTTTTCACTCTTGTAATGACATATTAGGATAAGCAAAAGGTTTATATTTTCATGTATTTAAATTACAAATATTTTCTTTTGTTTTTACACATTTCATAATTCATGAAGTTTCTTCAATAGTCATAAAACATTCTATAATTTTAATAAAACATTCACTTTGCCTTCTTGATATTTAAATGTTTAATCTTCTTAGAATTGAACTGGTATGAAGAAAGACTTAATTTCTCTCTCTCTCTCTCTCTCTCTTTTCTTGGTATGGTTAAACAATTGTCCCAGCTCCATTTTTGATTGCTGCATTACTTTCTTTACTTATCTGTTTGCTCTGTTATGAATCAAGTTTTTCTCATATGGTATGTTTGTTTCTAAGCACTCTTTCATTCTATTGGATGGTCTCTTTGCCTATCCACTCTCTCATTCCCCCACCTCCCATCAGTTCTCCCCTCCCCCATGTCTTAACTACTACGGTTTATAGTACGTTCTTGATATCTGGAGGGCAAGTCCTCTCCCTCCTTCTTCTGCTTCTTCAGAACTATCTCGTCTTTCCTGACCTTTGCCCTTCCATGTACATTTTATAAGCAGCTCATATTTTTCTGCAGAATATTTACAAAATGTTTCCATTGAGATTTTTATTGAAACTGCAGATAAGCTGGGACAAATCACTGCTCATAATATTGGGTCTTCTTATCCTTGACCATGATTTGTATTTCATTTTGGAGTCTTTTTAACCTATCTTTCACTGAACTCATATTTTTATATCAAGATCAAAACAAGTTTTCAACATTAATATCACAGCTTGGGCTTCTACATTCTATAGATGATGTAAATTTAGATCTTACTTTGCACACAGTACAAGTCTTCACCTCTGACTTTGAGCTCTTTGCTTCTGCGACAATGATTTCCCTTTCTTGACTTCAGGCTTAGTTATATATTAAAAACATTTTTATTGTTTTTTAGCCAGAAGTTAAGTTTTGGAGTGAGGGAAGGGCTTCCACTTGTGTGTTCACCATCTTTACCTGAGGTCCCCCCTAACTCTCTGTAGAACATCAATCCCAGTTTCAGGAATGAGCCAGAGCCTTGGAAAGTCTGATAAAGAAGGTGTTATGTTTTTCTATCACTGACCATGTCTTTCTGGGCTTCTCTCATCCTTCATCACATTTTGGGCCTTCTTACTTATTCAGATTGTCAACACAGGCACATCTACTTCTTCAACACTGTGGTGATTTTTAATAATAGCAGAAATATACCTATTAAAATCTGACTTCTGTGTTTGCATAAGTTTTATTAGCCATTTCCTTCATAGATGGAAAAATTCAGAAACATCCATGGTAATAACCAATAGCAGAACTTTTCAGGACTGCAGATCCAGGTCTTCATCTCTTCCTCCCTTCCCCTTCTCATTGTAAACAAAAAATGCTCATTAAGTCCAGAGCTAACAGACAAATGCGCATCACGCTGACCTTGCTTGACTCCTTTTAGAAAAACTGCATACTGTTAGAAATAATTTGCAGAGCTGTGATCCCAGCCAGCCAGCAACTACAATGCCCGTTTTCAGCAAGCTCCTGCTGAGTAAGAAAACAAGGTTTAACAACATTGGTGAGAAAGTCAGATGTTTTACATATAGGCCCCAGGGTCTTATTGCTGGCTGCCTTCTGCAGAAAAATCCCAAGCAAGCATATGTCCTTTCTTCCGAGGGTCAGACTCAAACAGATCCACTCTCTCTCCCTGGTACACAGTGCAGTCAAGTGAAATGACTCATAGATGAGTTAGAGAAGTTCTCTAACAGAGAAGGGTAAGCATAGGATATTTCGCTGAGAATAGCAGTGAAGTTAAGCATTGTGCTCTCTTGAAGGGAGCCGGAAGCCAATACATTAAAATTAAGAATTGGAAGACAGAGCTCTGTTTCTCGGTGGATCTGAGCTCATTTCTGCTCTATGGGTTTAGATCTTCATTTGCTGTCAGAATGAATGGGACTCTGAGAGTGTTCATGACTCTCTAAATAAAAATATGACAAAAGAGTCCTAAATTTCTGAACAGGATAAAATGATATCCTGTTCAAAAGTAAAATTGGTAATAGAACACAAAGGTGAGTTAGAAAGGAAATGGCCCCCAGTGGAGGGAGATTACTTGGTGTTTGGAGGAGCAGGGACTGAAGCAGCCCTTTCCAGCTCCCTCTTGCCTTCCAGGAATAAAAGACCATCCGTGAGCTGGAGGACAGAAAGATGGATTGGGCTCTGGGAGTCTCAGGGGCTCTCACATGGTAGACTCCCTGTTTCTTTGCAGTCACCCAGAATGATGTCTCAGTCTCATTGCAGAATGGAGGGCTGGGGAAATGGGGGACCTGGCTGCTAGGAACGGCAGCTCCTAGCCACTGCAAATACTGTGAGACTAGCAGGAAATGGACGCCGGAGAACAGCCCCTTCTGAGTACTTGGACAATGAGCACATTAGTGAGTGACCAGGGTGGGCTGAAGGCCAGAGTATAAGCTCCCTCAGACCCTCTCATGATCTGAGTAGAATATTCCAGCCTCAATAATGAATAAGATGTAGAAAGAAGAAGTTCAAGGTAAGATATAATTTGATTCAGAAAGGAATTGGTCAATCTTTGTACCCAAGCGTGGTGTTTGCAAATACATACCTGCCACAAAGCCACTTCTTTCCTTAGCATTTACATGCTGGGCATGAAGCTAAGTATTTTCATAGTTAATTCTTACAAAAAGCATTTCAGTGTATGTATTACTATCACTTTAGACATAGCTTGGAAGGGGAACAATACCTGACATCCCACATTCTAGAGAGCAAAAATACTTTATACCTTTGAAAACAAGGCAGTATGTGGATTTTATTATGTAAGTAGGATAACATATAAAATAGAAATCACATTTCTACTTGTACTTTGTGCAAAATAGCAAACTTTCCACTGAGGTAAAATATAAAGACTAAGAGAAACAACAAATACTGTCCTAGGAGAGTTGAACGAGAGTCAGCAAGGATCCTGGGTTTGAGCATGGCTCAAAAGAAGTGAGTGCTTGGAAGACTGGACAGAGATTTAACCGTGTGGGGGCTGCCCTCCAGCAAAATAAAACACTTCAGTCATACCACCCATAGCATTCGCCCCACTTCATAGATGAGGGAAATGACACAGAGGGAGATTGAGCAGCTGCTTAAGGTCACACTGCTGATATGAAAGAGGCAGGAATTGAAATCAAGTTTATCTGATTTCAAAGTCTATGAAATTTTACAGTCGTTGAAGCCAGTTCTTCCCCTTGCTTGCTTCCCCATGATGGTTTGATGTATTTCTTAAGCTTTGACCACTTGCCATAAGACTATCCCTTCTTTAGTCATACTCACCACCAGGAAGAACTGTATCTTGACCCTTGCAATGACACTGCAGATCTGGAGCAAGAGAAACAGCCACAGAAACCACACTGACAGCCCTAGATTTTTTATTCTTCGGTTCCTTTTAAGCCTAGAGCTTTGGAAGTGAGGTGGTGCTGGAGGCACACAGAGCCACGATGTCTTCAGCTTACTGCTCCCAAAATGTAGTTTCAGAGCCACTTCATCCCCCTCTCTCCCCTCTTCTAGCCAAATGTCCTCCCACCCACCCAACATGTGCTGGCCATGTGCAATTAAGCTGCCTGTCCCTAGCACCTCTGCGGGGTGGCAACAGCTTCGTCCTATCAGCAATCAGCAGCAGAAACCCCACTGTTCATCAGAACCCTTGCATCTTGAGCTAGAAATAGCCCCGGAGTTTCCATGTACCATGGAGAGTAGAACAGGAGTAGATATGGGTGATTTTTTTAAAGCTATGTGGCACTAAATTGGTTTTCTATTAGGCTGTGTACATGAGTTCTTTCCATTGTCAACAGAGCCTATTCACATTCTGGGAAAGAAAGCCTTACACTGCCTGCTGGTACTGAGGCCTGGACAGACAGGCTAACAGTCCTGTTGTCTGCCACCCCATCCCCCTTCACCTTCAGGGAAGCAGCGTGTCTCTTTTCCTCTTGCTGACAGCTTTGGTCTTATATGTCCTCACATTTCTCCTGCTGATACTAGAAGATGCCCCTTATCACTCTGAGAACTAAACGTGCTGGAGAAGAGTTCAGGGGAATGGATAGGTTGGGGGGCAATGGCTGACAGAGTGAGGACGTTACAGAGGGCAACACTCCGCCTCACTGCTTTCTGATTAAATGCTAAGTGCAGGTTCTCTCCACAACCCCTGCCCCCCTTTACTTTGCCAGTCTTCCTAAAAACCCGAGGACTCACTGGCCCACCTCTAGTCCTCAGGGCACCTTCAACACAGCCTCTTCCCAGGGTCCATTGCCAGAGAGAAGAGCCTGGCTATGTTGCAGCCCCTCCTCGCTGCCTTGGCGGGGTGTCCATGCAGAGGGCACAACCTGAACAGCTGCACAAGGAGTTTCTTATCTTCCCTGCCCACCTCCTCCTGGTCACTTCTCATATTCACTTCTGCTTTCCGTGGTCAATTTCCTCGAGTCAATGGATCGGCTACATTTTATGCACTCTTTCTCCTGAGCAATTTTAATCTGAGAGCCAACAGAAAAGGAAGATCCCTAGACCCCAAAGAGCTATTATGCGTTACAGGGAGAATTCTTTTTTTTTTTTTCTTCAGGAAGAGTTCTTAGTTACCAGATTCTGTTAACTCGGGCACCTGTCAGAGCCTACAATTTCCTAACACTGTTGGAACATTAGCCACCTAGCTTTGAAAATGCATTTATTGTTGCTTGATTCTCCTATAATAATCTTCTTTGATGGGGCAGGGTATGATAAGGGTTAACTAAAAACAGAAGAAAGACAATTCTAAGTTTGGAATATAAGATCTGTCCAGAAGGTATCCAGCCATATAATATGAAAAATAGATTCATTTATTGAAGAAGATACAAGAAACATTGTACATAGGAAAATTGTGTCTCAGTCCCCTTCAAAGCAGGCACCTTGGGACCTCACACAGTTCTACCAATTGCCATCAGCTGCCCTGGGTATTTTCCTGAATCTCATGGATGGTCGGAAATCTCTTCCCTTTCAAAAATGATTTTAGTTTTGGGAAAAGCCATAAGTCTCAGGGTGCCAAATCTGGGCTATAGAGGGGCTGAGTCACCTGGGTGATTTGGTGTTTGACCAAAAATTTCTGCATGAGTGGGTGTGTTGTCCTGATGAAGCTGCAATCACCAGTTGCCCACAGCTAATGCAAAATTTCATGCAGATCTGTTGTTCTATTCACTCAGTCATTTTGAATGCAACAGCCACACAGTACATAGGCTCACTCAATGGCATCTGTCATCCCCACTGACTAGTACAGAGAAGTTGTCGTTGCTCACACATGCACATTCCAGTCCACTCCCCTTGGCTGTAAGGTTACATCGATGTCATGCAAACCATTCTCATTATATTAACAATGGCTAGACTTTTTCCGGACAGACCTCATAAACTGAAAGCCTTTTATTCATCAATTTGTCACCAAATATGTAGTAAGTGCTCTTGTACGCCAGGAACCTGCCAGGTGCTAGGGCACAGGAGTGAATAAAAGACATGATTTCTGCCCTTAATAAATTGACATAGGGAGAGAGACATTAATCAAAGAATCCCACAAATGCATATAATTACAAGTTGTAAAAGCTGTGTGAAGGCACAGTACTCACTGCCTTCTGATGACAGAGAGTATGTCTTATTTGCCTTGGTATCACCAATGCCTGTTATTTATTTCGGTGCTAAATAAATATTTGCAGAATCAATGAACACATGTATGGATGACTACAAGCATGAAAGAATGACTGCATAGCATAAGAATCCTCTAAAGTCACATCAGTAATAAGACGTTGTGAGGATTAACAGCCATTCATCCTGGGTAATTTTCTCACCTTTCTTATTAAATTTTTATTGAAATCTCAGATTATCAAATCTTTTTTTGGTCAGCTATACATTGTAGCAGTACATGGAGTTCCAAGCATGCAGCATCTCCTCACCAGAACTTCTTTGCTATTTCCTAAAATTCTTAGACTATATGTTTCTGGATACCAAGTAAATTAAGTAGTCGTTCAGTAAAGAGAGGCACAACCTATCACAGGCCATGTTATTTCTACCATATTTAGTCTTCATAGCCTTTTTTAGGTTTTCCTTGGGCTTGTGGCCTCAGAGATTTTATTTCCTACTTGTCTTGGTTGAGGAGACTTTGGTTACAAAATACCAAAATATACTTAAATGGACTAAAAAAAGGAATTATAAGGCAAGAGTGGATCTCATGGAGCCAGTTTAGAAAGCAAAGGTCTTCTCTCTCTCTCTCTTTCTCCTCCGCCCCCACCCCTTCTTCATTCTCTCTGCAGACTAACTTTCTTTCTTGGCAAGGCTTCTTGTTAGGATTGTATTGAATGTATAGATCAAGCTGTGAAGAGCTGACATCTTAACAATATCGATTCTTCCTGTCCATGAACATAGAGAATCTCTGCATTTATTTAGTTCTTTGATGTCATTCATCAGAATTTTGAATATAGATCTTGCATATATTTTTAGATTTATATCTAAGGATTTCTTTTGAGGCAGTGTCAATATAAGTGGTATTTTGTTTTTAATTTCAAATTCAACTTGTTCATTGTTGGTATGTAGAAAAATAATTGACTTTTGTGTATTAACCTTGAATCCTGCAATCTTGTTATAAATACTTTTAGTTTCCAGAGTTTTTTGGTTCATTCTTTTCAATTTTCTATATAAATGGTCATGTCATCTGCGAACAAAGACAGTTTTATATCTTCCTTCCCAATCCATATAACTTTCTTTTCTTTTCTTATCTTATTGCATGTGTAAGAACTTCCATTGTGATGTTAAAAGAAGTGGTGAATGGGTACATCCTTGTCTTGTACCTGACCTTAGTGGGAAAGCTTTAAGTTTCTCACCATTAAGTATGATGTTAGCTGTAGGTTTTTGTAGATAAGCTTTTTAAATTGAGGAAGTTATAGCTTTTGTTGACAGATCATATTTTATGCCTTTAATTATAGTTATTTCTGTAAGCATCTTCCCTCCCTTGGCTTACGCTGTTCTCACTGAGTCAAGTGCAAAGGCTGGTTCCCATTTATTATTGGCACTCAAGAATCCCATATGTTCTTTGGGACCACAGCTCATAGGTCAGAAGCTCTGAATTGTTCTGCTGAATCAGAGTTTTTGGGGACAGTTCCTTCTTCACTTTGGTCAGTCACATCCACCCATAACATTTTATTGTAAATGAGGATCCAAAGGGAAGGTCTGTTTTTGTTCTCTAGTGCCTGAAGGAGGTGGTCCTGGCCTGCAAAGGCTAAGATGGAAGGAAACACTAGAATGGAATAGGGGAGTTCCCTGCAAGCCTCCAGCTCCTGTGGACAGCATACGGATTAGACAGAAGATGCACACATTGAATCTAAAATAAAGGACTGTTTTGAACATTCTTCTGGATGTCAAGCCTGTGCCTGGCCAACTAAAATAAACTGTAGTACACATCTCTTCCTCTAATAGTCAGTAGACTTGTCTCCATTTCCCTAGGAAAGGAGGGACAGACCCCAGGAAAAGGGGTAGAAAGAGGAAAGAGAAAAAGTACATTTCTCTACACACATAACCAGGGCATTCCACCTGCTCAGTTAGCCTGACTGATTACCACACCAGGATGATGGCTGCTGTGCGCTGAACGTTGGGCAGGGAGTGGGTGCCATATAAGTTATAGAATGTCTGATGCCATCTCACACCTCCCTCTCCCTCTGCTACAGCCACCCAGGCCTTTAGTCTCTCAGTATGCCATGTTCCCTTCCACAGCCTCGCCTTTCCACATGGCATCCCTTCCTCACCCATTTTCCTCTCCCTTCACCTAGGTGACTCCTAGTGTTCTCTTAGATCTCAGCCTAAATATCACTCGCCGGGCTAGTCTTCCCTCTCATAGACATCCATGGCACTGTGCCCTCCCCTTCCCAGCATATAACACTGTACTCACTTTACATTAGTTTGATCACTGTCTCTTATACCAGAATGTAAAGTCCCCAAGGGCAGTGACTATGTCTGTTTTGGGTCACATGGCAGTCCCTGCCCAGCACAGGGCCTGGCACCTTGGAGGTTCATGTAATATTTGCACAAGGTCTACATAGTTGACCTGGAGGATGGGAGGTTAGGTAAGAAGCCAGTATTGGGGGATGGGGGAAAGGCTGAAGTGGAGAGAGGGAGTGTACAAAGCCAAAAGTCAAGTCAGGGTATGGAAGAATGTAGAGGAGCGTCAGAACACAGAGAAGAGGGTCCAATATTTGGTAAAACACGGAGGAGCCCCAAGGCAGCTCTGGGGAGGCAAAGGATAAATGCAGGGGGTCAAACAGTGACAGAAATAAAAGTGGGGAATAGTAGGCTGAGCAGGCAAGTGGAAGGGGTCAGCAACCAGAGGCCACTGCCCGAGGCAGGTTTCTACATGCCTGGGTGGGCAGACCACATTTAATAGGTGAAGGTTAAAGAGTAGATGGAATGTGATTACTAGGCTTGCTAGAGCAGTGCCTGTACATTTGAATCTCTGGGGGTATTTTTAAACATGAAAGCCTCGGGCTCCATGTCTAGAAACTCTGACTTTTGTTTGTATTCTAAATGCAAGCAGAAACTATTGAAGATAAAGGATGCACGTTCATGCTCACGTGCATGTGTGTGCGCGTGCGTGCATGCGTGTGTTGATGTTTATCTGGATAACAGATTGGGAAGATCAGTTTGGAGGCCATTGGGTATGTGACTCAAGAATAGATATTTTGCAAAAGCATCTCATGAATTTAAAATATGCAGTAGGGCTGGGAATCACTGTTCTATAACAATAGTCTTTAGTCTTGGCTACACATTGCATCCATCTGGGGAGTTTTAAAAACTATTGATGCCTGGATTTCACTCCCAGAAATTCTGATTTAATTGGTTGAGTGTTGCCTGTGCGTGGGGATTTTTCAAAACTCCTCCAGATGTTTTCTAATGTGCACCCAGGTTGAGAACCACTGTTTCGGAAACACGCCACTCCGTGTGTGGTCTGAGGACCAGCAGTATAGACAGCATCTGGGAACTTGATAGAAATGCAGAATTTGAGCTGCCACCTCAGACTTACTGAATCAGAATCTTCATTTTAACACGATTCCTTGGGTGATTCTTTTATCAGACAAAGCTTGAGAACCAGTGATTCTCAAAGTGTCTTGCCTGGACCAGCAACAGCCACCATCACTTGGGAACTCTGGGGGTTAGAGGTCTGGATTCTGATTTACCATGCTGTCCAGGTGATTCTGGTGCATGCTAAAGTTTCAGAACCGTAATTCTAGAGGGATAAGGCAATAATTCCAGATGGAGAATCCACTAGGGAATCTGGCCAGCTGAATATTTTAGAGGTTTGGGATTAACTCACTTCCCTAACCTCTGTGTGTAACTTTGGCTTCCAATCAAGAAGACTGGGAATGAATAACAGTTTCTTTTCTGTGAGACCCACCTTCCTCCCATCTTGGGACACATCCGTTCGGAACAGTGACTTGATATTTTTCTCACGGCCTCTCTGATCTCCTACTCAGGATCTCTGCCAGGGGCTACAATGACTCCTGCCCAAAGCCTGACTTCCTGATGAGTTTCATATGAAACAAAGAGAAGATGGAGCGGAGGGAGCCGGGTAGGGGAGCAGCACAGCTGTGGGATTCAAAGATGCAACCCAAGAAAAACTAAAAAGCAAACACTATCTGCTCACAGAAAGGAGGTCTTCTCTTTGTGGCTCAAACGCACAGAGCGAGGCCTCAGCGTGGGAGAGGCCACTGCATAGACCTCAGGAAGGAGAACTCTCCCTACAGGTGCATTTCCCGGGCTGCTCCCCTCTATGTAACAATGTGCAGCTACAGGTATGATTTGTCCCTGCATATCCAACTCTTTTCTCTCTATCCTTTGATTGTGGGCCAGTAGCAGGCTGTGGTAAGAGTACAGATTTTGACAGTGGAAGGAGGGGCTGATATTTCACACTAATGAGATCCAAGGTGGGCTTTCCCTCTGTCCTTGGTTTTTGTGAATGTTCAAGCAGCATTCCAAAGGATCTGTGAAAAGGCTTCTGGGACAGGCTAGAGGGCTGAGGCTGTATTGAATGTTTTACATAGTACAGGAAGAAGTTTGTGTCCTTATCACCCCCCTTCCCCTGGCAGGAAGGGGGAGTTTTTTGACGGGCACAGGAAAGACCTAAATACTTTGTTAGCGTTAATAATGAGGACATATTAACGGGGCATATGTTTCTGTAATGGGATTATTGAGATATTATGTTGAGGTTTGTTTTTATTATATTTTTTCCTCTCCCATTCTAAGAAGGTAACTGTGGGGGTTTTTTCTGCCAAAAAAAAAAAAATTGTCTAGAACTTGGAAATAGGTAAAAAAGAATAGTGCTAGGTGTTATGTTAGTGCAATGTTAGACCTGATTTTCTAGTTACTAAGGCATTTTACAACTCCTTAGGGGTGAGGTTAACATAGATTTTTGCTGGGTAGAGATGCAGAGAATTTCTGTCCAGCAGAACAGATAACCCCCAGAGTTAAAATTTATGGCCCAGTTGGACACGAACCAGT
The DNA here is from genome assembly GCA_007922815.1 of Macrotus californicus. Classification (NCBI taxonomy): domain Eukaryota; kingdom Metazoa; phylum Chordata; class Mammalia; order Chiroptera; family Phyllostomidae; genus Macrotus; species Macrotus californicus. The sequence continues at coordinate 85,249 of VMDR010002457.1, forward strand.
TCTTCATCTAACCCAACAATCTACTAACTTGCCTAATATACCAGATTCTCAAATGCCCTTTGGACTTGTTTTAATGTCTTAACCAGTGCCCTAATAAATTGAAGTGGAATACAGTCTTTGACATGTGTTCATTCTATAGTTACATGAGAGTCATACTTTTAACCTTTTGAAAACTTGACATGCCTCCAAAAATGGTTTGTATTATAGACAACCTCTCCTTCTGGCTTTTGTTTTTTTTAAAGCCTGAGCTTCATGGTAGGTTTTGTAAAGTGGAAAGGAAAAGAAGGCAGTGGGGCTCCCCAAGGCTGGGAAGATGATAGGACCACAGCTCCTAAAGGGTGTGTTGACCCCTGGCCTGCTCTCATGCAGAGCCCTGGAAAAGTGGCAGATTTCCAGAGGAGGTTGCTGAACAAGACATCCAGGAGGCTGGATCTTAAGCCAGCCATTCCCAGCCTCCACAAAGATCCAAGTACAATACAGCAGCTTCTGATTAGCCACTTGATTCAGGGGGCCTCAAAAGGGACTAGTGTGAGCTAAAGATCTGAGGGTCTTCAGGAATTTTACACTATCCTGGAGGTATTAAGATGTCCAATAATGACTGTGGTCAAATTTCCCACCAGGCTTGTGGGCCAGAGACTTAGAATCAGATGTAAAGAAAGCAAATTCATGTGACATTCCTCAGGCCCCTGGATAGTGGAACAAGATTCCTGCCTGCTACATTAGCAGGAGAAAGGTTTGTTTATCTTAAAACTTCGAAGTATCTGAAAGACCCAATCACCCTCCCCCAAAGGAGAGAACAGAGCAGCTAGTGGGGAGGGGTTCCTGGTGTCCAGGATCAGCCTGTTCAAATCCATCACCAGTGCTTGAAAAACAGCTCTCACCTCCCTGGGGACAGCAACTGGTCTGCTGAAAGGTAGGATCCATCAAACATGCGGTCAAAGGAATGACATTAGAAAATGTTTGGGAGAGATCAACCTCAGCACTGAAACTTCCTCAGTCACAGCTTCATTCCTTCAAGTCCTCAGGTTTTCAGATTTTAACACAAATATTCCTGGGAAACCATGAACCTAGGTGTTTGCATTTAGTGTTCTCAGGTTTGTTCAGTGAAACTACCTTGGTCAGAATCAGGTGGGAAACTTGAAAACGTGTCTTCCTGCACCCTGCCACAGACCTATTGAATCAGAGCCTCTAGGAATGAGAAAAGAAGGGTATCAGTAGTTTTAACAAATGTCTCAGGTGACTCTGATATCCTTTGAATTCTGAGACTCTCTTGGGTAGGGTTGGGGGATGGGCAACAATTGAAAATAAGCATGTGGGGCACGGTTGACATCCTGGGGTGGCAAACCACAAGGGAATGGCTTCCTGTGGATATGTGATTCCCACATGGTATGCAGGGTTTGTGTGGATGAGCTTGTCTGTCTCTTTTCAGGGAAGAGAGGTCTTAACCCCCATCAAGTCTCTTAAGCCTTGCTACATGGAGCGTGGCCAGAGCAACACAGCATCGGCATCACCCTGGAACTTATTAGAAATGCTGACTCTCAGGCCCCACCCCAGATCTACGGACTCAGAATTTCCCTCTTAATACAATCCCTCTGGTAATTCTCTTCCAAGTTAAAGTCTCAAAAGCTCTGGTCTAAGGCTGGCAGCAACACTGAAAGATTGTTTTTGTGTGTTGTAGCACATGGCCCTGTCTGGGGCTCTTGCAGATCGAGGAGCCCAGGTCTGCTCCTCTGTGTGGTTCTGCAGCTCAGCCAGCCTGGGCCTCACACTGGGCAGACAGGACTATCCCCTGTCCCCTTGCTTGGGGCTCTCCACCAACGAGGTGAGGTCAATGTGGGGGCTGCAGGGGTGGCTTCAACTGCAGCATCCCCTAGTAGCTGGCAGCTGTGTCCACCTGTTCCTGCAGAAAGGACAGGGGGCGGCAGGGGCAGTCACCCTGGATTGGCAGAACCGAGAGGTAATAGGACAAATGAGTTAAATTGCATCCCTAGCCCTTTGATTACAGACTTTGTAGGTAAGAGTCACAAAGGAGAAGCTGGGCTTCATCTCTTAGCATTTTCCCTGCAGTATCCCACTGAGTTTGCTCCTTCTGAAGTTGGTCCTGGCTGCCCTCCCGCTGCTCAGCGCACACCCACACAGTCCTTCCTCTTCATATGCCTGCCAGGAGACTTGTTACTCTGCTCGCAATATGTGGCTGGCCAGGGGCCACGGTCTGGCTGCCGACAGACTGACTAACTTAGCCAGAGCAAAGGCTCCCCGCTCCATGAGCAGCAGCTGGCATCTTCTCTCTGTCCCATGGGCTGCAAAGAAGTTTCTTGGCACATCTTGATCTGGGCATGGCTGGGGGCTGCTCTGGAAGTGTGCTTCAAAGTCATTTTGGTTCCACTCTCTGTGTGTCACTATGTTCCTGCCTGTTCTCTCTCTTCCTCTTCTTTCTTTATTCACCTCTTTTTTAAAAATTGTTATTCTATTACAATTGTCCCAATTTTTTCCCTCTTGCCCTCCTCCACCTTGCCCTCCCCTTGATCCCACAGTCCATCCCCACATCGTTGTCCACGTCCATGGGTCATTCATGCGTGTTTTTTGACTAATCCCTTTTCCTTCTTTCCACTGTCATTCCCTTCCCTCCTCCCCTCTGGCAGCTATCAGTCTGTTCCACGTTTCCATGTCTCTGGTTACTCTTTATTCATCTCTAATTCCTTCTGTTCTCATTTCTCCCCATCCTACCCCTCCATCCATTGTCTGCATCTATATACAGATGTACTTCAGTATCACACAGCTCTAAATGCCCTCCTTCCACCTCATCTACCCTTTCAGGCACTGCCCTAGTTTTCTCTCCCCCAACACTGTAAGTTCTTGGAACAAGTGTCTTCACATGTTATTTCCCATTCCTACTTTCCATTTGTTCCTTTACTCACTGCAACTTGCCTTTTATCCACACTGCTCCACTTAAATGGCTCTTACAAAGGACCCCAAGCATGCCATGTTGTAAATCCTACAGTCATTTCAGTCTTTCTGTACTTGAGTGCTCAGCAAAATGGATACAGAGACACACCCTCAATCCTGAAACGCTCCTATCTCTTTTCTCATGAAGCATCCCAGGCTCCCTGCTTTCTTCCTAGCTCCTTCTTGGCTGCTTTTGTCTCCTCTTCTATTTGACCTATAAATGTGGCAATTTATTTACACTCAGCTCTGAGCCTTCTTTTCTTTTCCTGAAATTTAGAGCCCAAATGATTTCATTATAGGAAAATAAAGTCATTTTTTTTTTCTAGAGCATCTCAGTGTGGGCTGAGATTCATTTGTAAAAAACAAGCAAACATAAATATTTAATTTCAAACCATAAGTGCTTTAAAGGAAAAATTTAACTAGAGAGACAGTCTAGTGGAAAGCCTCATTTATAATGATTTATACTGGTAGAGGGGTAAGGGGGGCATCTCTGAGGAAGCAACGTTTAAGCCGAGACCTGAATGATGAATGGGAGTCGGGCAGGTGGAGAGTCAAAACCAAAACAGTGAAGATTAGTGCTGATGACATCCATATTCTTACCTCTAACCCATACTATTCCTTGTGCTCTAGACTGTTTATACTTTCTGGCATTTCTGTTTGGTGGTCTCTAAGGAATCTTAGACATACTGTGTCCAAAACAGAAGTGTGGATTTCCTCACATGTGCCTGTTTTCTCCCTAGACTTCCTTGCTTCAGTAAATAGCTTCATTTTCCACTTGTAGCTCAAACATAAACCTGAGTGTTCTTACTGACCCCTCCCTTTCCCTCCATTCCCAAATTCACTCCAACAAAAAGACCTGTTAATTCTACCACTAAAATGTATGAAGAATCCATCCACTTGCTCAGCTGCCACCAGTCTGGTTTGGGCCACCACCTTCTCTCACCTGGAGAACTACAACAGCCTCTCAACTGCTCTCCTAACCTCCAGGCAGGCCAACACCCCATCCATTCTCTATGCGACAACCAATGTGGTCTTTAAAAATTGGGAGTTGCTTAGAATCTTTCACTTAAAATGCACATTCTCTGACATGCTCTACATAGCCCTGCACGATCTGGCTCCTGCTCATCTTCCAAACCTCACCTTTGGCTACCTTCCCCTCACTCACTGCCTTCTACCCTCATGGCCATCTTTTAGTTCCCCTAAACCATCCCATTCTTGAATGCTGCTTGTGACAACTCAGGTGACTAAGACATATATTTTTCTCTAAGCCATTGCATTCCTGTTCCAGAGTGGTGGAAACTTATCTCAACGAACTGTTGGGGTTTTTTTTCCTTTCTGGTGTGGTCTAACTCTCTAGACATTTAGGTTGTACCAGGTACCCATGTTGGTAAAGGCCCAGTGGTCTTGAGTCACCTGTCCATGAGGGTGTTCACTGAGACGTCCTTTGTTCTCCTAATTGTTGGCCATGAAGACATGCAGGTCACCCTTGCAATGAGTTCCTAGTCCCTTTGCCCATTTGTGAGCAGCAGTAGGGGTGCTTCTTGTGGCCTTCACGATTCATTCGGAAGCCAGGCATCTCTGCCTGGCTGTGTAAGAACTATTTAGACTCACTGCATAGCCATTCCCTAACTAAGGCCTTACTTCTTTCTGCCCTACACCCCCTACTTCCCATTGGATCTCCAGGACTGACAATGCCTCTGGCTTATTCATGTCCCCTCCACCTCCCCTTCCACACGCCTGGAGTATCTTTCCTAGTCCAGAGGAAACACTGCTCTCCTGAAACTCGATGGCCCCCAAATATTCTGGCTCTGAGCAGAGTCCTCTGTAGGCGCCTAAGGGCTGTTAGGCTTTTGGAAACTAAAGCCTGAAAGATTCACTTCTTTCTGTTACATCTGCTATAAAGCAATGAGCACTTGATGCCAAGCAGCTTGACTTGAGGAATGAGCAAAGGGGAAAAATAACAGGAAGATAAAGCATCAGTAAAATTCCAGGAATATCATGCTACCCCATTTCTTCACTGCCCGCCACTCCTACCTCATTAGTTAGGATTTCCAGAGAAATAGCAACAATAGGAAATAGATAGATAGATAGATAGATAGATAGATAGATAGATAGATAGATAGATAGATAGAAAGCTAGGTTTTAAGGAATTGTCTCACACAATTGTGGGGCGAGTAAATTCGAAATCTGCTTGGCAAGCTGGAGACATAGGGAAGAGTTGATGTTGCGGTTTTGAGTCCAAAGACAGAACTCCTTCCTTCTCAGGGGATTCTAGTCTTTTCTCTTAATGCCTTTAACTGATTAAATAAGCAGGAATGAAGAGAGATTGGCAGTTGCTCTTCTGTTGGTTGAAGCACAAGCTTATTCTGCTTTGTGGATGCTTCTGGAGTGCCTTTGCTCCATGGTGGCACAAAGTAATGGGAAAGGCAGCGGCTCCCCGGTATGGTAGCCCTTGTAGCTGTGGGGTCCCCGGGAGCCAGCCTGTCAGCTGCCATCTCCTAACCATGCTTGTGAAGGCCAGATGCCCTGTTGCACAGGGACACAGTCTGTGTCTTCTAGCTGTGCCTTTGGAGCTACAGCAGAACAAGTGTAACTTACAACCTCAGGTTCCTTCTACACAAAGTGAACTATTATTTGTATAGCAGTGACTCTATAGTCAAGAGATTAAGGGATCAATCAAGTAGGAGTTGGGGGCCAGTACTTTAACCATCTCTGGAAGCAAAAATGAGCATTGAAGAAGTAGTTAGTGAGAGCAAAGGCAAAGCTACCAGGATCAATTTACAATCACACAACTCTCTTCAAGGTCCACTCTATTTTGATTATTTTAGCTTATATCCTAAGGTGCAACACTAATTCTGTTTATGGTGTACTGTATGTAACCAAAAATACAAGAATCAGGCAATTCTGGTTTTAGAGTTCACTCAGAATCTCCCATACCTTGCTTACCTGACAGTGAAAAGTACAGATAAGACTAGTCGAACACCCTGATGATGTCTAGGACATAAACAAGTATGGGAGGGATGAAAAGGTTATTAGCATTCCTTGACTTCTTAAGGAAACAGAGGGTCTGATCGGATGGTCACCAAATTTATTACTTCTCCTCCACGGAACTGAGCTGAACCATGTTTTTAGTGTGTGTTTTTTTCATTGTTCTTAATTTTGCATTCCTGAACGTGCCAAGGATTTGGAAAAATTGAACTAAACAGAGTGTAAACATCCAAAGGTGGATGGATCAATTTGGTTTCATCTTTGACCTGTAGGGGCAGCAGGCACCTTTGTGTCTGAACCAATAAAAGCAAAGGCATTTTTCCTATCCCACTCTCCCCATCCCAAACTCTGAAGACTAAATCCAGGTTCTCTGAAATAGTGTAGATCTGATATTAAGATGAGATTTATTTCCTGGGTGCCAGTAGATACTGAACTTTTGAATTATCCAGTTTTTAAGGTAAATGGCTTATAAAATCTAAAGAACACTTTAATCATCGGTAGTACATTCCAAATCATAAGAACGACAATAA
>VMDR010002458.1:0-91554 GCA_007922815.1 Macrotus californicus
TAATTGGGATTCTCTGTGCTTCCTGGGCTTGCATGTCTATTTCCTTCACCAAATTAGGGATGTTTTCTTTCACTATTTTTTTCAGATAGATTTCCAATTTCTTGCTCTTTCTCTTTTTCTGGCACCCCTATGATGTGAATGTTGGACCTCTTGAAGTTGTCCCAGAGGCTGCTTATACTATCCTCATTTTTTTGAATTTTTTCTTCTTCTTGTTCTGATTGGTTGTTTTTTGGTTTCTTATGTTCCAAATCATTGATTTGATTCTTGCCTTCATCCACTCTACTATTGTTGCCCTATAAACTGTTCTTTATTTCAATTAGTGTATCCTTCATTTCTGACTAGATGTTTTTTATGCTGCTGAGGTCCTCACTAGGTTCCTTGAGCATCCTTATAAACCAGTGTTTTAAACTCTGCAGCTGGTAGATTGCTTATCTCCATTTCATTTAGCTCTTTTTCTGGAGTTTTTATCTGTTCTCTCATTTGGGCCATGTTTCTTTGTCTCCTTGTTTTAGCAGTCTCCCTGTGTTTGTTTCTATGTATTAGGTAGACCTGCTTGACTCTGTGTCTTGGTAGCGTGGCCTAATATAGTAGGTGTCCTATAGGGCTCAGCGGCATATCCTCCCCTATCACGCAAGTTGGGTACTCCAGATATGCCCTTTGTGTGGGCTGAGTACATCCTCCTTGTAGTTGAGCCTTGGTTGCTGCTAGCAGATCAATGGGAGAAATTTACCCAGGCCAGTCAGCTGCAAGGATTGGCTGTGACCACTGACCACCAACCTCTGCCCTCCATGGAGGATCAGCAGTGCAGGGGCAGGATGGTGGTACTCTGACGTGGTCTATAGCTGTCCACTGGGTGCACTGGCCCTGGGGTTTCCTGGGTGGTGCAGGCCAAGGTCAGCCCCCACCTGTGTTTTGCCTGAGCTACCCTGCCTGAGCTGTAAAGCAATCTGAGATAGCTGCTACTTTTGCTGGGCTTGGAGATTCCCAGAGGAAACCAAGCTATGACTTTAATCTGGCTGCCACTAGGGCTCACTGAAGCCAGCTGTTACTTGTTTGGTAAGATTTAGGAGCCGATACCAGCCATCTTATGGAAAAGCAGCTTGGGTGGGCCCATAAGTTGGGTGGGGTAGAGCCTCTGTGAGTCTCCAAGATGGGTCACACATTGTTATTCAGGTTGATAGAGTCTCACATATGACACCAGACTACCAGCTCTCCAGGGGAGATGGAGCAGCAGAGGGACAATGACCTGTACTTGCCCCAATGACAGACACTTCATTTTCTCCCTGTATATCACTGGTGCCCTTCAAGATGCCTCCCTGGTGCTGGAGCTCAGATGGAGGGAATCTGAGTAGGTGGATCCATGTATAGGTTCCCCAAGAGGAACTGCTTAGGGCTCTAGCAGTCTCCTCCACCGATCAATCCCCACTGGTTTTCGCAGGCAGAAGTTGTGGGGACATATCTTCCTGGCACTGGAATCCTGGACTGAGGGGGCCTGGTGTGGGGCTGGAACTCCTCGCTCCTGAGATATCCCTCCTGGATTTTTATCCTCGTGGGTGTGGTTCTAGCCTGTTCCACGTCTGTGCCCCTCCTACCAGTCTGGATGGATGTGGTTTCCTCAATTCTGTAGTTGTCAGACTTCCATTCAACTTGATTCCTGAGTGATGGTTGTTCTGTATTTTAGTTGTAATTTTGATGTGTTTGTGCAAAGAGGTGAGCCATTTCTGCCTACGTTGCCATCTTGGCCAGAAGCCGAATTACTCTTTTGAAATAATTTGATTAACATAATGCTTAGTGGTTTTATGGTCCTAGCAGAATTCTCTTTTATGGCTTTTGAGATTCCCTCAGTTGTTTGTTGTGAAAATGTTGATTGTACTTACTTTATGAGGCACTCAGCTGGGTTCCAGTCCCAGCTGACCTCCAGTTATCTCAGTATCTAGGAAGGGGGCAGTGAATAGATAATTGCAGTAACCTGTGATTAATACTGTAAGCAAGATGTGTACCAGGGTCAGTCCTGGTACCAAGGAGAGCGCATGTAACCCTGCTTTGACGAATCCAAGATAGTTCTACAGAGGCAGTTCCTGAGCCAGCCCTAGAAGGGATGAGAAGATAAGTGAAGGAACGGCGGGGCTAGGACAAGGGCTTGTCCTGAGCACATCAGAAGGTGCCATGGTTTCTCCAAGGATAAGCCTTGGTGCTGCCCTTGCCTTATTTGCTGTGGCAAGGGGATCGTTCATATCCATATCTCTATTCTATATATCTATATTTATATCTATATCTAATCTATTTTTCTATGAGGGTTATGACAACTGAAAAACTAAGCACACTGTCCTTAAAGTGGTTCTTTTTGAGCATAGTCAGTTTGGCCCTTTCCAATAAACCTTTTGTTATTTTCCATTTCAAATCCACAGTCACAGTTTATCTTCCAGATTCTGACTCACGGGTCAAAGAATTACTTTCCAAAAAGTTCCGCAGTCTGCTCTTACAATCCTGATCATTCTCTGGATCTGACACAGACTCAGCTTGGAAAGACTAAACAAGTCCCACATGCCCCTGTCTCTTTTCTTTTCCCTCCAGTGGATGAAATTGTCCACATATGTTGAATTCTATACATTGTATTTGCCTTTTAGAAATCAGGAAATTCACAGCAAACCTCCTGTGAAGATTTACATCAGACATACTAACTACTTCAATTCTGAAATTATTGAGGGAAGGTTAAATTACTAAGAATCCCACAATCTAGCTTTAAAGGATGGTCTTGAACTCTCAAAGTGTTATTTGTAGCACGTTGAATTAAAATGATTGTATTTTAATAAAAGTTTCTACTGTAGCTGGTAATACTTTAGATTCTCTTCTGTCATCCTACTACTCAGTTGTGTTTTGTATTGTAGTCGATTGAACACATCTTAACAAAAAGCTGATGGTTTTGGAGTGTCAATATGGTGTCTTACCGACCTCTGTACCCCACAGCCTGCACGTCACCATGCTTTTCACACAGTAGATACTCAACAAACATTTGTCCACGGACTGTGTTTTTAAATATACATAATTTTATTACAAATTAAAAAAAATAAAATGCAACAATCTAAAAAACCCCAAATTTACTATTGATACTGATTCCTATGAGTTTGCTATGCTACCACATGCAAGTCAAGAAATTAAACCATAAAATATTCAGAATCATTTGACATCAGAAGCTTTAACAAATAACTGTAGTAGCCCCTCAAAAAGCTACAACCTGCATTTTTTGAAAGGTACTTTCTCTACCAAGAGTCTATCAGCTATCCAACAATGTCACTGTCCCGTCTGGTGGGACCGCGTGTTGTGCAATGCTTGTCCTATGTCTCCGGACAAGTGACGAACAAATTCACTTGGACTAAAGAAATCTGGTGGAGAAAAGGGATGCGTGGCTGATCTCTAAATGATAAAGAGAGGGCCGGACTCCTCACCTGGACAGGCTTTTATTGGCACACTAGGTACATTAGATCCAGGATGGTTCTCATTAACTATGCACAAGTTTGCTTTGGGTGGATACCTTTTACAGATAACAAAGGAAAGAATGTCGCCAATTACTTCAAAGAGAAAGGTCGTTTACAAATGTAAAGGGGAGCAGGCTGAGCTGTTTACATTCATGCTTGGGAAGTCTAGCACAAGTCACAGTAAGCTTCTGCTGTCTCCATCCCAGGTGAGGGAGTTTTTGCAAGAGCAAGTTTAAAAGCGGCCTAGGGACAATGCAGGCCTGATTCCCCACGGGAGACCTATTCACGGATGTTCCCTGCACGCCACATGCATCTGTCTGCGTTCAGAACCAGAGCTGAGTCACTAGATCACATCGCACACAGAGAGGTTCCCTGAACAACAGCCTGTGCAGTTTTTGTAAAGAAGCTAGTATGGAGCTGCACTTGAATTCACATTCTAAGCAAAAACAGTTGCCTGAGTGCACACACTTCTCCACACACATCATCTCAGAACAGCCATTTATTCTTCATTTTTATCTTCTTTCTCCTCATCATCCTCACTGTATTCTTCCTCTTGTTACCTTACATTGTAATGGAGGCTTTGCATGCTGGAAGATTTAAGCTTCTTGATCAGCTTTTGATACAGTGCATTCAGGGCTGGGTCTGTGGCAAAATCACTAGTTTTAGAACAGAGAAGTTCTCTCCCAGTTCCCTTCAACCAAGGAAGTATGCTTCTTGACTGACTAGTAACTCATACGAAAAGATAGACTGCGAATTTAATACAATCAAGTGATTGTCTTCAGTCATGGTCATTACTGCCTTTCTTTTAGTTTTATCTTGCTTTTTAAAACTGAAAGTAAAATTAATTAGCATCCATTTTAAGAAGCAGCCAGTGTAAAGAAGACTAGCTGAAAAAGTCAACAATAAGATCTTTTGGATAGGTACCAAAGAGCAATTCAGATACTATTCAGATGGAATGGAATGGAATCAGATGGAATGTTTGCATAGAAGACAAGTTGAAGGGTTAATAGGCCCCTTTCTCTGCCGCGGTACTTATTACTGCCCTGGCTAAATATCTGAATACTAATTGAAAAAACTTGCTGCAGTAAGTTATTCAGTAGCCAAAAATACAAATGAAAGAAAATATATTCTTTTGTGAAGTCCAGATGTTGCTTTTATATTTAATGCTTTCAATCTAGGACATTGAAACTCTACTATTTGCCACATTTTAAAATACAAATACTTGAAATTGGGGGAAAAAGGATATTGGTTTTTAAAATTCTCTTTTCTATAATTTTTATTTTAACTTTGGCAGAACTTTAGCCACAGGTCATAGTCATGTAAATAGATGGTCTTTCACAAAGTATAATTATGCAAATTGTAGGTTTGTTTATAAAGCTTGTTTTATATAAACTAAGATTGTGTTTACATAATTGAATTTGTTATGATTTCTCCAGACATTATATCTAGATGTTTGAAAAAACAGTCTTTGAACAGACAAAATGATGCTGGTCTTTTTTGTGGCATCACACACACACCTTAAGCACTATTTCCCCCCCTCTCCCCACCACCACCACGCACCTTGTGCTGTCTTTAGGAGAAATTACTTCCCACTAAATTCTAGACAAAAATAGCATCCTTCCCACATATAAAACTCAACATTATTTTAAGTTTTGTTATTTATATTATGATTGGAAACAGTTGCACTCATTTGTTATTTTATTTCCTTCTGTTACTTATTAAACTCTGAATGCTCAATTTGTATAAAACATAAGATACTCTTCAAAAAAAAGAAAAACCAACAAAGGAAATCCACTATTGTTTCTAAGTGATACAAATAGTAAAGAAACAGTACAAATTTATTGATCTTAGATGCTACCTAGGAAAAGAGATTTTAAACAGAACTTCTTGGTTTCTTGGGGGAAAGTTACTCCCCCAGAGGACAGAAAAAAAAATTAAAAGGAAGAAAGTGTGAGTGAAGGCTGTGTTGATGGAGAGTGGTGAGGAGGGACAAGGAACGTCTGGCTGTCAGAAGACCTGAGTTTGCATTGGCTTTGTCACCTAGAATCAGTCATTGGGGCCAGTTTCCAGGCTTCTCTGAGCCTGTTTCTTCAGCCCTGTGGGGATGTCAGGAGGAGGCAAGGTGGGACAGACAATGCTGGGTGGAGCTTTCTCACTCACATTCCACAAGGGGCAGTTACAATTTTATCATCCTAATGAATTCTTGTGTTTAAAAGCAGTCACGGGAGCCCTGGCTGGGTAGCTCAGTTGGTTAGAGCATCATCCCTATACACCATGGCTGTGGGTTCTACCCGTGGCCAGGGCACACGCAAGAATCAACCAGTGAATGCATACAAAAGTGAAACAACACATCTGTTTCTCTCTCCCTCTCTTCCTAAAAAAAGTCCATAAATGAAAAATAAAAGCAGTCATGGGAACTGCTGCTCTTAACCTCAGTGAGCCCCAAGCCCTCCCCACTGCCGTGCGCTGTTGCTCTGTGTCATGCTCTGTGTGGGAACTGTCAGGGTGAGGGGGACCACAACAGCAGCTGTGCTGCAGACACATGTATTTAAAGATAAAGGAGTTGAAGAACAGCATGTCATTTCTGCAAAGAGATAATTACTGTGTGTGCATTTTTTCTTATACTATCACAGATCTTCAGACTGACTGAGCTCTCCAAATTCCAGGAAACCTGTTTCAGGGAAATCTCAGGAAATCTTAGCAAAAGGTCCTAGGGTTGACACTCGGTTGGTCCCCCACTAAATGGCTCACGAATGTAAGGGTTACAGTTTACATTCTCCCAGGTGCTTCCAGGCCACTGAAACCAGTCCCTGTGCTCCTGTGTGAGTGTCACTGTCACAGCGCAAGAAGTGAGCAAGGAGACAAGCAGTAAATAGCTTTTATTACAAATTGAGCCTTTAGAATATGACAGGAGCACAGAGGAGGGGAAGATTAATGATGATACTCTCAGTGCTCAGGGTTGTACATGACTCCATAGTCACTACTGGGTTGTGGAGGCATGGGGGATCATTCAGAGAGTTCACCATTCACCCGAGGGAAGGCAGTCCCAAGGCAGGTGAGGGGAGGGATCGCTGACCTGCGAAAAACCCATGTGACTTTGATGTGCTTCCCACCAGCCCCTTCCCAGTTTTTGACCATTGTGAATGCTGGCAGCTCAGTTTTGGCACCTCATTCTCTGCATGTCTCCAGAATTGGAGATTATCTTGGATCTCTAAGAGAGGACCTTCTCAGCTACCTCATTACTCTGCACACCCAAACTCTGCTCTCAGAGGGCTGTGGGTGCCCTGGGAATCTGCATGCACTTGGGTCTGGAGAGGTGAAGGAGAGACTAGGTCTTTGTCTCTCTCCCTGATGGGATCCACCTGCCCCCCCCCCCCCCCCCCCCCCCCCCCAACCCTGGATAAGTGTAGGTACTAGGGATCAGGTGAAATCCATCTTAAGGTTTGGATTTGCAAATGAAAACCTAAATTTGATTAGCAGTGCTTTCACTGGAACCTGAAATAAAAGGATGACTCCTCCTTGTGTTGAAGATGGTTTCTGCCATCTGTCACAGATAGCTTCACCTTGAATTGGCCAGGGATGTGGACTGGCATCCTGGGGTGCTGCGGCTGACTGTGGTGAGGAAGAAATGGGCCCCTCTGCTGGCCTGTGGTCCTTTTTATTTATCCCACATCAGCTCCTTTTCCTGCCCTTCACTTGCCCATCGTTCTCAGAGTCCTTCATCCTTCCTCTGTCCCAGTGTTTTCATCAGATGCCTGGTTCTTCAGAGACAGAGACCAGCACTACTGAAACTGTTTCGAGCCTGGGCAGTTATTAGCTATATGACCTTGAATGATTAATATCACTTTCCCTTCTTCGTAAAATGCAGCTAATATTAGAACCTACTTCAAGGGTGATTGTATCAAAAATTATATAATTTTTAAAAATCTTACTTTACAGGATTATATGCCCGTAAATACTACACTAAAAGCTTTCGGCAATTATGAGCTACTGTTAATATTATGAGTAGCTGTTTTTACCTATATCTTAACCAAGACTTACCTTTTTAAAAAATATTTTGTCCTCACCCAAGGACATTTTTTTTCATTGCTTTTTGAGAGCGAGGAAAGGAGAGAGAGAGAAACATCGATGTGAGAGAGAAGCATCCATTGGTTGCCTCCTGTATGTGCCTGGGCCAGGGACCAAACGTGCAACCTAGGTGTGCGTGCCTTGACCAGCAATCAAACTGTAACCCTTCCGTCACGGGATGATGCTCCAGCCAACTGCGCCACGTCGGCCAGGGCCAGACTTACTGCTGCTGGTTTTTCTTAGAAATTTTGCCTTTCTTCCACAACTGTATCTTTCATTTATACAGCTCGTTGTAATTTTTTTCTTTTTTATTAAACTGAGCATCTGAGGAGAGCTATCACCTCAGTGAGTGCCTGGCATGTAGAAGGTGATCAATAAATCCGTGTTGAATGAGCGAATGAAAGATATTAATTATTGAAAAGCTGTATGGTATGCTTGGAAAGATAGGACTTTGGATGTAGATCAACCCTTGGGCAGGTTATTATAACTTTGGATCATTGTTTTTCATATCAAAAATGTAGTAGGGATAATATAGAAATACAGAAGGGGTAATGATATGTTATAGGATTGTTATAAGTTTAATATGTTAATATATAAAAGGATGAGGGACAGTTCCTGGCACACGGTCTACCAGGGAATAAGTAGTCACAGTCATTAAAACAACTAAAATGGAGAAATGGAAATCCAATAATTAAATCGGACTTTCCAGTGCATGCATTTTATAACAGAGTTGTACCATCCCTGCGAATTTTTGGAAGAAAGGTAAGAGACTGTAGTGTAAAGATTTATAATAAAATTTAAATGATATTTTGATAGCTTTTACACTGAAGAAATATGTAAAAAATAAGAACATTAATCTAGACAATATAAGATTTTAAAAGTATCTTAATGTTAAAGTCTAAAGAGTATTATTTTTGGTATTGATCATGTAAATTTTTAGTCAAATATGTAGTTTTTAAATATGTATCTTTTACTTGTCATTGGAATGGGCAGTTATTTTAAACAGAAAAATTTTCAGGTGTTCAATTTGTCCACAAGGATAAAATTTGTTCATTGAATATTATCTAAAAGTTTGAAGTCAAGTAAAATCTCTGTGAAAAGAGATGACTGTGTTACAAAGAAAAATGCTAAAACAGAAACATGAACACCAAAAAATCACTACCATTATGGTTTGAATTGTTTTGAATTTAGTGGTATAAAAGTACTTTCTACCTAATTTGTACGATAGGTGCATGAAATAGCGTTTCTCGTTTTGTATGTTTGAAGCTGGCAGTGATTCAGCCTCCATCCAGTTGTTTAAAGTAACCCCGCCAGGCCCCTTTCGGGAGCATCAGACCTAAGAAAAATCATGCTTCCCGTTTGGGTAGATGGCAGCAAAATGAGAGGAAGGAGATGGGTTTTATCCCCAAATTGGGTAGAATTTAAGATATTTGCTCTATATTTAAGCCTTTCGTTGAAGAGGCTTTTCAGTAAAAGCCAAAATTCCATTCTCCAGTTACTGCACTTAGAATTGCAGTTCTTGTCATCCATGGGTTTCAACCTAGACGTCATTCAGAAGATTGCCAGCCAGACTGTCTCACATCTGCTGCCTCCATTTAAATTTAAATAGTACTTAGTACCCACTGGGTACATGCTTCTACAACATTGCAGCTTACAAAACATAAAGCAGACGTGAACATTTCTAACAGGCTTTGCCATCCACTCCAAAGGTAAGCAACACAGCAAACAGTGTTTGGGCAGCCCGGTAATCATGGTTTTCCTGAGAGGTACAGTTCCCTGAACGGTGGCTAGTGGCTTGCTTTATCCTCCAAAATGCTTATTTTGAAGCATTCAATCACAATCTTAACTTGTTTGGCACACACAGAAACATCCCTTGGAAAGCTGACTATAGAATTTGCTAGCAGTGGCCTTCGTAAATCAGGTCTATTGCCCTTTTAAAAAGTCATGTGCATAGAGATTTAACTTAGTTCAGAGCCCTGGGTTTTTCTTGTCTCACAATCTTTGTTAATTCAGTAAGCATTTACTGAAGACCTCCTGTGGGTCATTTAAGGTCTGAGAACACAAAATCAAGCGTAGAGGATCCCATTTTCATTGGAGCTTGTATTCTAATAAGTGACAAAAATGCGTGCAGAAATTCATTCATTTTCCTGGTGTCTATTTAGCATCTTCTATGTGCCAGGCATTGTGCTCAGCACTAGGAATGCAGCAATACACGAGACGGAAACAGCCTCTGCCTTTGATGAGTAGGCAGACTGGCAGGGAAGACGGACATGCCAACAGGTTATATTTAAAGGTTGTGGGAAAAAAAAAAAAAAGATTGAACCAGGAGGATAGCACTGCTGAGAACAGAACTTGGGTGTATCCAAAGCCAGGATGGGCCCTCACCAGAGGATGGCTAACAAGTGCAGCTGTTATTTTCATAATTCTAAAAATAACATGGCCTCAGCCTCTTGAAAAAGCAGGTCTATGAGAAGGCTCAAGGTGTATATTAGATTAGTGTGTAAAACACCACACATGTTTTCAGGCCTACACTTCCAGCTGTACTGGGGGAATCCTCCATGGGGAGCTTTGCTTATATTAATTTCTATAGCTGTTAATGCACCTTGTAAAGGTGAGCAAGTGGCATTGTTGCTGTGTGGTCCTATGCCCCTTTATTTCTTGCTAGATGGGCTAACACATTAGTATTGGGTTGGGAAGGACACTCCCAGTTCCCTTTTTCCTTTGTAGCTCAGTTTAGCACAGTCCTTTCCCTTCCTTAAGTTAAAGGAGAAGGAGCTGAGAGGCTGGGCCTAAGCGATCTGTGCCGTTCCCTTGAGTTAACGAAGGAGGAGGGAAGAGGGGCAGGGTAGTAGGTGCACCTGTGCCCTGCACTCCAGCTTTTCCTCCCCTGACTTGAAAGGGGCAGGGACCTGGAAGGAACGCATTTCCTACTCTTCCTGTCAGGCTAGCTGAGGGATGTGACTCATTCCTGTCTAGAAGTGACTGACTTTGGCTGGGAGTCATAACCAAGCCCCTGAAGCGTGAATCAGAATTTGTGTGAGGGTAGAAAAGCCCCACAGGGGCTCTGATATGCTCCATCAAGGATTTTCCCTTTGAGAAATCCTAATATTAAGTTCATGTCCCCCTCCCCTTATCTGCGGTTTTGCTTTCCTTGTTTTTAGTTACCCACTGGCAACCACGGTCTAAAAAATATTAAATGGAAAATTCCAGAAATAAACAGTTCATCAGTTTTAAATTGTGTGCTCTTCTGAGCAGCATGATATCTTGCTCCATCCCACCCAGGATGTGACTCATCCCTTTGTCCAGAGTCCCCACACTGCCTCTGCTCCCTGCCTTCAGTCACTCCGTAGCCATCTTGTTTTTCCGATGGTCATCAGAGAATATACACGTACTTTTTATGACAGTATATTGTTATAATTTTTAAATTTTATTAGTTACTGTTGTTAATCTCATACTGTGCCTAACTTATACATTAAACTGTTAGATATGTGTGTGTAGGGAAAAAGTGGTATGCGAGTGTTCTCTGTGGTTTCAGGCGTCCATTGAGGGTCTTAGAACACATCCCACAGGGAATAAGGGGCTGGCGCGGGGGTTGCTGTCCTAGACAGTCACTCTCCGGAATTCCTTCCCTGTGAATAGCCAGGGATACCCTAGTAGTACAGGAATGCAGATGATGCAGGTTAAAACTTGTTTTATTTTCACTTGATAGGGCAGAAGGAAATGGATGCCAACTCTGTGTTTATCACTATTTTAAAGTCCTGTAATTCTTCCATGTGAGGATCTTTGGTATGTTACTGAAATCTATCAGGCAATATGACTATATTATTAAACTGCTTGTCCCAGCCATTACATTAGATTCCTTCCAAATTGGAAATATTTTCTTTATAAATGCTATGGGGATCAAGTATACAATATACTGCCATTAACCCTTTGCCATGATTTTATCTGAACACTCTATTCCTAGTCATGTTTTTCAGTCCAGTGGTATTTTTTACTATTTAAAGGTCCTATTTTACATACAATGAAATAGACAGTTAATTGCTCAGTTTGGTAAGCTTTGACAACCGCATAACTGCCACTCCAGACAAGAGGGAAGACACTTCCATTGGCCTCTCAAGTTAGGCCTTCTCCCCACAGTCCAGATGTCATGTAACGACTTCCACTCTCATTAACTGGTTTGGCCTGTTCTTGAACTTCATATAAATGGAATCATATAAAATGTCGTCTTTTGTGTGCCTGGCTCCTTTGACGTAGTATGATATTTTTGGAGACCCATCCATGTTGATGTGGTTATATTTAGTAGTTCAGGCTATTTTATCTGTAAGAATATCTGGAAAAATATTTTGAATTAAGTCTTGAAGTATTACGTCTCTC
Organism: Macrotus californicus; assembly: GCA_007922815.1. Lineage (NCBI taxonomy): Eukaryota > Metazoa > Chordata > Mammalia > Chiroptera > Phyllostomidae > Macrotus > Macrotus californicus. Next base: position 11,919 of record VMDR010002458.1, read on the forward strand.
ATAAATAATAGTTAACCTTTCAATTCTATTTTTATTTTAAAGTCAAGTATTCTCTGGGTCTTAGTTACTTTTGTAATCCCTTTAGCAGCTTACACAATGCCTTGCCTATAATAGGAAGCTAGCAGATGTTTTCTTAAGTTGAAAGCAGTGTGGGAGAAATGAACTCATCTCCCTTCACAGATTCAGATTGTGATTGTCCAGCTGTGGTTGTGAAACCACATGGCACACTCATGCTGAGCGTGAGTCCACCAAATGATCTGTCTGGGGTGTGTGACACCAGTGCAGGCTGGATGGTTTGTGGATGCCTTCCTTCAGTGTGAAGAATTCAAGTGTAATACTTCATTTTTCCAAAAGGTCAGCTCTCACTGCTGTTTTTTACTGGTGAAAACGTTCTAAACAGATATTATTAGCCTTATTTGGAAACTGAAGAGCTCTGAGGACCGAAAAGAGTGACTACGACTGATCCAAAACGAAGGAGTGACTCTGTGTTCATGCAGGATGTTAGATTCCAAAATATTTGTTCAAGCACACGTGTTCCAAGTGTTCCAAGTTCCCAGAGAAGTTACTGACGCTGACCGTGGTTTCCTTTAAGGGTGACTCATGATTTCTTGAGTTTGCTTTCCACTACATGTTAGTCATCTTCACTGCTGGGGTTAAAGCAGGCTTTTAGACTCTGCCTGGGTTCCAGCCTTCCCAGACCCACCCCCTTCCCTCCCCGTGCCCCTCCCTGCTCCCCCAGCCCCGTTTCTTGATTCCCACTTTTTGGCTTAGTCACACAGCAGTCTCTGGAACCAGTTCTGACTCCAGGCAAAAAGGATTCTAAAATTCAGCATTTAGTTACCAGTTCAACATTAACCTTGTGTTGTTGCTTCAGTTTTGAAAATTTGGCTTGTCCCTTTTTTCTGCCAAGTTGCCCCGACTGCTTTCTCAGAAACACCCTTAGGACCCCAGCGTCTTTATTCTCCAGGTCCCCTCTTACTCTTGTGAACACCTCCTGATTGCTCCCATGCCCTGAAAATTAAGTCTTCCCCTGCGTGTGCTACCTGCCCCTGCCGGTAGCAGACCCAGGTAGTGGCCAGCTCGTGTCCCCAGATGTAATAACATGAACTGTGCTCTCTTTCCTCCTTTAGCTCTTATACCCGTGTTACTTACCTTAAATCTGGGGATCTGAATTGTGACCAGAGTGTCATGTTGATTTTCACTCCACTTCGTTAGTCACGCCCTGCTGGCTGCTGTGAGTGGGTCTGTGAGTAAGAGGGGGATTCGGTTTCTTTGCAGTAAGAGAGAGGAGACTTAGCTGCAGCCTGGCCTCAAGAAGGATCACATGTTTACTGGAATGTGGGGAAACCACCTCCTGGGCACAGTAGAAATTGATGCCTAGCAGTAAACATTCTGTCCTAAATCAGCTCCCCAATACTGAGTAGGGGCTGGCCCTCCAGCAGCACTTGTAACGCTTACGGTTGTGGCTGTCATCCACCCCTCCCTATTTTCCGTGTGGAAACTGGGTATTTTCCTCGGTCTTGTGCACATACAGCTTTAAAAGGTCCCCTCGTCAGAATTTCCAGTGTTTGAAAATGTGCTGGGAGTCCAAAAAGTTGAGAACCATTCTTGGCTTTTTCCTTCCCTCCCTGACGCTGATGGCGTCCCTGAACTGTCTGCCCGTCTGTCCCCACATTTCTTGGTTACCGTATCCTCTCTCAGGTGGCTTTCCTCCTGGCTCCTGCACTGCATTTTTTCCCAAGCACTTGATCCGCTCTGGAGGCAGGCCTCATTCCTCCCAGGCAGCCTCCAAAGCCCCGTCCTGGCCCACGATCTTTACCCAGCCAGGCTTGACTGTATTTGGAAATGGAAGAGGTTATGTTGAAGAAAAGGAGGGAAGAAGGACCTCGTCTGCCGTGAGAGAGAGAGAAATTAGCTGTGGTGAACGAGCAGACACAAGCAGACCTGACCTTGTTGTGACAGAACGTAGAAGATATCTGGTTCAAGGTTTAACTTGGAAAAGTTAAAAGTGATAAATGCTCTGAATAGGTTAAATGTAGGGTTTATTGTCCAACTTCTGATAGAACTAGTGTGTGCCTCTGAGATTGGTTTTTTAAGCTCTTGAGCTCTGACATGGGAAGTTCAACATGGACTGAGAAAGGATCCCTTCTGAACTTTTTATTTTATAAAACCACTAAGGTTATAGTGTTTCACATGCCTTTTTAAAAGTTTGTGATTGCTGACTTTTGTTCCGCAACTGAACAGGAAAGTATGTATTAGTCACTGTTTCACACATGCAGTTTGACCCTTGAGCGACGCAGGGCTTTGGGACCTGACCCTTAGCCTGATTGCAAATCCGTGTGTAACTTTTGGCTCCACCGAATTTAAGTACTAATAGCCTACTGTTGACTAGAAGCCTTACGGTAACATAAGGTCAATTAACACATATTTTGTCATATGTTATATACTGTAATCTTACAATAAAATAAGCTAGAGGAAAGGGAACGTTAATAAAAAAATTATAAGGAAGATAAAAGAAAAATAAAATTATAAGGAAGATAAAAATTATAAGGAAGATAACATCGTTCAAACCTGTTTCATTCAGGAGTCCGCCGCATGTGTGGAGGAGCCGTTACCTGTGCGTTCTGTGTATACCATGGTGGTCTATTCGTCACTGTATTTGCCCACAGTTAGGGTTGTTTGAATGATAAAATAATAATTGTGCTGATAAATTGCTTTGTAGCTTTTTGAAGTGTAAATATATTTATTGTACATAGGAATCACCTTGGCCATGCATTCTGAACTTTTAAAAACACCACTTTCTTAGTATTATTCAGCTATGACAACCTGGAATACAGCATTTGATTTTTCTTCATATATCTGTTTCCTGATATATATACCAGTGATTGCATTTACTTGCCTCTTGGTCATATTAGAGATGTTTATAGATATATTTTTTAGTGTAATTAATTACTACAGATTAAATGGGAGAGGTTCGGATATAGTACTGATTGCCTTCTCTTACCGCAGGTTACCTCCTAGAAGTGTGCATTACAGAGAAAATACATTGAAGCTCATTTTCTCAAAGGAATAGTGTAGAAAGGGAGATTATACCAAGGGCTTTTTGTTCTGTGTTTTATAGAAATAATTACAAATACTTTAATGTGTTTACATAAAGCTTTCCCAGGAACTTAAAAATCGATTGGACAGGGAAATATAGTAGTGATAAAAAATCACATTTGATTTTTGATGACAGAATATGAAAAGTTTCTTTTCATGTTTTTCACAATTCCTGCCTTATTTTATCATAATCATTAGAAGGTGAGTGAATGAAGCCTTCGCAGCTGAGTGGGATTGAGAAAGGCCCTTTGAAGGAGAGCACTGCCAGGCCTCTCTGAGGGTGTGGGCGTGGGCTTCAAAGAGAATCATCTCCCTGAGAAACTGACCAGGACCATGCTGGCTGCTCGATTTCTGTTTATCACATGGCCCAAGCATTTGGTTCTGGACGAGTTTTTACCTTGGGGTTTTCGGATCTGTGGGTCTGGGCTCCAGGTGGGGGAGTTCTTTAGTCCCTTTCACTGTCTGGAAATGGGTTTATTTGCGTATTTTCAGGTCTCTGGTGAAAGGAATCCATAACTTTCAACAGATTCTTAAGGAGATCCTTGATCCAGAAGGACTGAATTGCCAGCTCAGTAAAACTGGGGTAATTTGGTACTGCACTCGTATGTTAGGGTTCGTCAGCCGCACCGTGCTGTAAAATTGTTAACCACACCGCTGCTTTTTGAAACTGAACCTCTCTGTTTTCCTGAGCCGTCATCGTTAGCTCCCACACTGGCATTTCTTAAGGTCCACCTGCTTTAAAGTATGTGCACTACAATGGATTCTCTTAGGTGGTTTTAGTGGCAGAAGACCAGAGAAGGAATAAGTGATATTTAAAAAATATATTTCTCAACTTCCGACTGCCTGTTTTCATTAGGAATCTTTGGTCACAGGGAGCAGGAAACCAAACAAATGTCCTGACTGATAAAGGGAACTTAGTTAGTGCCTAAACTGAAAGGATCAGAGGTAGCTCTACCTGCAGAAGCCAGCCTTGCCCTCAGGTTTCATAGAGGGACACCCATCAGCAACAGCTCTTCCCTGGTAGCTGAGAGGCGGGGCGGTTTCCCGTCTGTTCATCTCCCTTCCCCACGTCACCCACAGGAAGAGTTCTGGTAGCCTCCTCCCTAGAAATGACAGCAGATGGCTGTGATGGGATTGTACACTCATCCCTGAATCCCCCATGTGGACATGAGTTACGGGGAGTGTTGATCAGCCCTAGATGAGAGTGGAGTTACTTAAGCCACATAAAGGAAATTGGGGAATCTGTACACTTCTTTTGAACTTATATATTATTACCTTCTAAAACCGCAGAGAAATCATTAATTCAATGTACTGAAGTATAACTTTTATTATTCATGATAATCTAATCATTCATGTTTTCTTAATAAAGAGTTTAGAGGCATAAGATTTTTATTGCTCTATCTTAAAGAAAAAAATTAAAACTGATTTTATGGGGGGCTTTCATTATAGCTCTCTTTTCTCCCCTTGGGTTGGGGGTATGGCAGCTCTTTATAGAAAAGGTATTTCCCTCTTAATGGCCTTTTCAGTGTATTACCACAAATGTCGTTCAAATACCTCTGCAGTATAAAGCAGGAGAAAAGGCTCATTGGGAAGTGTTTTCCGATGTCCAAATGACTGAATTAAAATTTTTACTCTGTTACTTGCTAGTAGTACAACTTCAGTTGTTGAATCTCTAAGCTGTTTTTTTTTCTCATTATAAAGATAAAATGAGATAAAATACATAAAGGACTTAGTGTAGTCCCTGGACTGGTAGTTGTGTACATTAGCCAAATTATGCAAATCTCATCATTTCAAATAAAATTATTATAATATGTACAAGAACTTAATTACAGGCATTCATGAATGAGCCCATGGCTAAATACTGTGTCTACACAGTCAGTTCATTGTAATTTTGCATAGATTCTCTTGGGTAGGAGTCTAGACGTTAGATTGACATTTTAGTTAAAAAAAAAACCCCAAGAAGATTAAGTTGACAGAGATACAATATGGTATATTAATATTATTAATAAGCATTACTTGTGTTACTGAATTAAATCTGAAAATATCAAGAGGGAAATTAGCTTGAAGCACGGAACTCCCAAGTCGGCCTGAATGTAAGTGCACAGTTACATCTTTAATTGATTTTATTCCTTGGGTGTCTTTTTTTCAGTTTATTCAGGGGCTCGTTTTCCATCATATTATAATAGGAATGAAGAAAAATGAATATATTCATTTACCTTCCACTGCAAATTGCTCCTATCAGGATTGTTGAATTAGTGGCATTCTTTGGGGCCAGCGAGCACAGGACTGAACCCTACTGCAAGTTTACTTTGTGGTTTTTGGTTTTCTCGCACTTTCCAGTGTAATCCTTTCTGAGTTCGTCGGGATTTTTTTAACCCAGGTCAGTGTAGTGCCTGAACTATTTCTACGCTTGGGAATTCAAGTCAAAGTAAACATTGCTGGGAGCTGTGAGGAAGAAGTGATGAGGCCAAGGTTGTTGGGCTTTGGAAAAGAACACTGAGCAGTATAGTAACCTGTAATAGTGTGGAGAGGCCAGCGGTGGGAATGGACAGAGAGAGGATCCTACTGGATTTAAGGAATTCATCCTTGTAGTTAACCTAATGGTTTAGATTGTTAAACACTTAATGAGGTCCAAATAGAGACTTTTCCCCTGAAAATTGTTCAAAAATGGACAAGGCAAGGGTTGGCCCGATTGTTTCAATATAGCCTTGTTTCAGATGAAGTCATCTGGGAGCAGACCAGACAACTTCATGGGAGTCATTTGCATCCTACTTTCTAATGAATTCCATCAACCCAGGATTTATTAAGTTAGTGTATGCTGTATGCCTATCAGTACTAAATGCTAGGAAGGTGCATTAAAAGAGTAATGTTTTAAGTGCCAATATAAATACTTTATATGTATTAACACATTTAATAGTTGTAACAATGCTGTTAGGTAGGTAGGTGCTATTATAATGCCCACTTTGTGGATGATGAAATTGAGGCTCAGGAAAGTTAAGCAGTTCTCTGAAGTCACACAGCAAGCAAATGGTGAAGGCAGGGTCGGAACGCAGGCGCAGCTTTTAAGCTGACTCTGTCTAATGATGGGGACAAGAGTGAAAAATAAAGACAGTGTATGGATTTGATTAGCTAATATACCAGGGGATTATGAGTATTTTTCATAATCTATAGAACCTCACTGCCACTCATTTTGTTTCATCCCCTCGAAAATCCTGCTAGTTCCCACTTAGGTGGAAGGTTGATCTGGACATGACTGTGAGTCCTTGAAATTAATGGAAGGAAAAATATGATACATATTACTGCGGAGTTATTTTCTTCCTGGCATGCATATGTCATGGTGGTAGCTTCATTTTGTGTAGCTGTGGCACTTTACAGTTAACGAAGCGCTTGTGTCCCCCTTGATTCTCACAACAGACGTGCAAAGTTGGCAGCACACCCATTTTGGATGAGCAAACCGAAGCCCTGAGCCACCCTGAACTTTGGCCAGGGTGCTGTTCCATTACTCAGTTTAGAAAGCTTCCACCAAGTAGCATGACTGATGTGTGTGTGTGTGTGTGTGTGTGTGTGTGTGTGTGTCTATAGGGAATATACATGAGATTGTAAAGAAAACGTATTTAATGGCAAGTAAACTTGAAAAAGAAGCTAAACCAGGCATTTGCAGTTAGTTGACCTGAGGGAACATGGAGTCGAGACACTGGCAAAAGTCATTGAAACCGAGGGTTGGCTGTCTCACTAACTAGGAGATGTTGGCCTCTCTGAGTCAGTCTTAGAACGCTTCTCCAATTCAAGGGTGTCTGGCCTGGGCTCATGTGGTCAGCCCCAGCTCAGAGGAAGACCTGCCGACCCACACTTCCCTGTCGGAGGGTGAGTCTGCTGTGGAAATGGGGGTGCTACTCTGAGCCAGGGTTACAGCCCGGTGACACAGCTCAGACTCTCTGGTAGTCCTCATTGTCTTTTCTTTCTTTTTTCTTTTGGCAAGGGAGGGTAGCATTCTTAATTTATTTAAGTTTAATGACAGTCTGAAGTTTTGTGCCAGGTGCTTGATCTGTTCAAACAAACATGTTAAATATTTGAAACTTTGGAGGGCTTAAAAATATTACTTACTCTTAAGACCTGCAGGTTTTCTAGGGCATTATTGGGTTTGGTTATTTTTTAAAAACGGTTAGTTTTCTCTCTTCAATTATAGTTGACATTAAATATTATATTAGTTGCAGGTGTACAATAGTGGTTACAAATTATATAATTAATGAAGTAAAACCCGAATTCATCTAGTACCCAGTGACACCACATATAGTTTTTATAATATTACTGACCATGTCCCCTAGGCTGCACTTTACATCCATCCATCCATCCCTGTGGCTGTTTCGTAACTGCCAATGTGTTCTTCGTAATCCCTTCACTTTTGCTACCCAGCCACCCAGCTTCCCTCTCATTTGGCAACCACCAGTTCGGTCTCTGTCTCTATGAGGGTGTTTCTGTTTGTTCATTTATTTTGTTTTTTAGATTCCACATATAAGTGAAATCACATGGTACTTGTCTTTCTCTGTCTCATGTGTCTCACTTAGCATAATGCCCTCTAGGCCCGTCCATGTTGTCGTACATGAAAAGATTTCATTCTTTTTTATGGCCACACTATTTATTTATACACCCCCCCCCATCTTCTTTATTCATTTTTCTATGGACGGACACAGGTTGCTTTCCTTTCTTGGCTATTATAAATAATGCTGCAGTAAACATAGGGGTACATGCATCTTTTTGAATTTGTGCTTTGGTTTTCTCTGGATAAGCACCCAGAAGTGGAATCACTGGGTCATAAGGTAGTTTTGGTTTTAAGTTTTTGAGAAACCTTGATCCTGTTTTTCATAGAGGCTGCCCCAGTTTGCAGTTGCACTAACAGTGCACGAGGGCTCCCTTTTCTCCACACCCTCACCAATGCTTATTCTCGGTTGACCTATTAAAGACAGTCACTCTGACAAGTGTGAGGTGATATCTCATTGTGTTTTTAATTTGCATTTTTCTGATGATTAGTGCCATTGAGGACCTGTTTATGTGTGTATTGGCCATCTATATGTCCCCTTTGGAGATTTGTCTGTTCAGATCCTCTGTGCACGTTTTAATTGAATTGTTTTCTTTTGAGGGGCATTTCTGTTGTTTTAGTTCTTTATCAATTTTGAATATAACCCGTAATTGAATGTATCATTGGCCAATATCTTTTCCCGTACAGTAGGTTGTCTTTTTGTTTTGTGGATGGTTTCCTTTGCTGTGCAAATACTTTTTAGTTTGATGTAGTGTCGTTTGTTTATTTTTCTTTTGTTTCCCCTGCTGAAGAGATAAAAGGATATTACTAAGAGCAGCATCAAAGTTTACTGCCTGTCTTTTCCTCTAGGAGTTTTGTGACTTTGGGTCTTACATGTAAGTCTTTAATCAAACATTTCGAGTTTATTTTCTATATCATGTAAGAAAGTGGTCTAGTTTCTATTTTTTTTTTTTTTGCATGTACCTGTTCAGTTTTTCTATCACTGTTTATTTAAGAGACTGTTGATTATCTCATTGTGTATTCTTGCCTCCTTTGTCATAGATTAATTGGCCACAATATAGGGGTGGGTTTATTTCCAGGCTCTCTGTTCTGTTCCATTGATCATGTCTGTTATTATCACCAGTACCATACTGTTATGATTACTATAGCTTTGTAGTATAGTTTGATACTGATAAGTGTTATGTGTCCAACTTTGTTCTTCTTTTCTCAAGATGGCTGTGGCTCTTGGAGGTTTTCTGTGATTCCACATAAATTTTTGGATTATTCTAGTTCTGTGAAAGATGCTATTGGTATTTGATATGGACTGCATTGAATCTATAGATTGCTTTGGGTAGTCTCAGGTTGTCTTAAAATCAGCATAATACTTATCAGTGGTCCCATGGTCAGACTTTTTTGTGAGAATGAAATGATAGAGTAGATGTTGAAGTGATTTGAAAGATTTTGGATTGCAAGTTGACGTGAAACCTTGCTCCAGCTGCTACAATGTCCTGGACCTGGAATGCCTTGTAAAGGCAATAACTTAGTTTGAACTGAAACTGCAATTTTCACATCAAAGAAGCAGAACAGGAAAATGCATAGTTAAAAAAATTATTATTTGATAATTGGGAAGAGTATATTCATGGGAAAAGGTCCTAGTTTATTTCACATTCATTAGATATTCACAAATATTTTTAAAGTTGTGATCAGCATTTCACCTTGAGTAATTCTTCTGAGATGTTTATTCCTTTGTATTACAATCTGCCATTTTGAATTTGGTTTATTATATATCCTGCAAGTTTATAAAGGTTTTCAAATTTGGAAAAACCTTTTTAGCATGATAGAACTTTTCTGATTCTTGAGGTGAAGTCAGACATTTGAAAATCCGAGTTTTTCTGAGGACAAATTAATTGACAGGGCAAGGCATCCCCATTTTAAGGCATTTGAGGAATCTCTTTTTGTGTGTTGAGAATAGAATATGGGGAAGAGGAGGATATATATCAAGTATTAAACTTGATTTTCAAAAATCTTGATAATCTTTCATGTAAATTTAGAGAAAAGCTTCTTCAGGAGAAAACGTTCGATGTTGATGATTCTCGGAACGTTCAGCCACTCACAGCCGCGTAATCTCTGGGGACTTGGGAGGGGGTGAGGAGGGCCGGTAGCTTGCATGCCAGCATCTCACCTGCTTTTTGTTTAAATGGCTGCTGGAGCGTGTGTGTCTTTGGAAGTCTTTTCCTTACTAATTAACAGTTTAATGAAAACAGTATCTTAAAAAACTAAAAATAGTTAATGAAATAACTTACTGAGTAGATCATTAGTCTGCAGTTTCAGGTTCATATGGAGCCCAAAGAACACCTGAAATACCTCAAGTGTTTCCTGTAAACTGCTCATACAGAAAAAGCTAACCTTGGTATTAAAAAAAAAAAGTGCTAACACTGGAGAAGCCCAGTGTTGCCTTTTGCTATGCTTTCAGATAACTGAAGAAATAAACTTAGGAACTGTATTACTGAGATCTGATAAAAGGTCATAATTATCTTAAGTTGGATCAAAACATTGACTGTATTAGTATGACAAGTGTAGTTTACCTGAAGATATTGCATGTGAAATGGGAATAGAGAGGCAAAGTCTTATGCTATTTGGAGTTAACACTTCCGTCCACATACTGAAGCAGAATTTTGTCAGAGGTTTTATTCCATACTCTCCAAATAGTAACTCTTTCCCATTTTCACCCAAGGAAAATATTTTTAAGATAAAGGCATAAGAAAATAAGTCAGAATTATTGTTAACTTTGAAAGGTAGGTAGAAGATGCAACTTGTAAGATCGTGGCCTGATACTTTTTAAGTTCGCACAACAACGGAATGAAAGGGCGGAGATGGGATGTGTTGAAACGCGGACAGGCTCTTTGAAAACACAGAGCTCGGAGCTGGGAGGCCTGGCTTCTGGTTTTAGCTAGTGGCCTTAGACACTCAACCGATCTGGATCTCAGTTCCTCAAAAGCTGTGTTTCACTGGCAGATCTTTAAAGTTCCTTCCAAATTCTGTGACTATGCTGCATAGCAGATTATCCTAAAGCTTAGTGACTTAACGCAGCAACTGTTTTTATTATATCTTGTGATTCTGCACAGAGATTCAGCCAGGGCTCAATCTGTCAGGTGGTCTTGTCCAATGCTTCCCTCCTGTTTCTATGACCTTGGCAGGGATGTCTGAAAGGCTGGGCTCAGTAGGGGCTGTTCATCAGAAGGACTACATGTGGCCCCAGAGTCGTGGGAGCTGTTGCACGGCAAACAAGCACAGAGACTAGTTAGTGTTCCCGTGGACAAGACAGACGCTTGCATGGTCTCTTACGGCTCAGCCTTCGAAGTCACAAGGAGCATTTCCATCCTACTCTATTGAGGAAGCAGTGCAAGCCTGCCCAGATTCAAGGGGAGAGGACACAGCCTCCACCATCCAATGAGAGGAGTTTCAGAGACTTAATGGCCGTATTTTAAAGTTGCTGTACTGCCACTTACCATGTATGGTAAAAGTATGTTCAACTGTGGTGAAACTTGCTGTTTTAAATTTAGCTTTCTTGAGCTCTTGACAAGGTGGCAAAGTCATCCTGATGCCCTAGGAGAGAGAGTGCCCGGTGACCCAAGTTAACACCCTGTTCTCCATTTCTTCTTTCTTCCCCGCTCTCCGGTAATAATTGCTTATTCTTATGATTCTTTTTAGACTTAGGGTTTGCTTGTTCAGCCTATACCTCAAAGCACTGCTTCAGCTTTTTAATTGATTATTGTTATTTAATCTTAAGAATACTGATTCCTCGCAAGGTAGAATTTGAGAGTTATTTTCTGTGGGCTTGACTGGGGGTGAAGCACACAGGATGTCTCTGGACCTTTTTATTTCCAGTGGTTGCTTCAGGTAAAGAAGCTGATGATAGTTTTATCTTCAATGGGCAGAGCACACAAACAATGACAAAAAAAAAAAAATCAGTTCAGCAGTTGGAAAATATAATTTGTGATTAAACAACCAAGCTGCCTGATTTGATGCATCTTGTTTCCATAATTTTGAAGTTAAGGGAAATAATTGGAACCCCTTTCTCCCGGAGTCCCATATCTATCCTAAATATAACAAGTGCTGTTACAACGAAATTATCTAAGCAAATATTACAAGAGAGTCTAAATACAAACACATCTGTATCTCCAAAGATGCTTAATCATTTTTTTTAAAGTCTAGGTGATTTTTTTAAACAACTACCATTTTTATTAGCTATAATTTAATAAGAAATGACGTCTCTCCATTGTTTCTTAGAAGGAGCACATGTTAAAATTTGGCTGACAGTGCATTCTCATTAAATACTGATTTCACTGCTATGAAGGAGTTTTGTTACCCAGGCCCAGAAAGCTTAGTATTGTTGGAGCTTCAAGCCAGGGAAGTGGTGCCCCGGGACACAGGCCGGAGCAGCCTTCATAGCGGCAGTCTGCCCTCCTGCTGAGCCAAAACAATTCTCCCATTTTTCTGAGGTTCACAAATTAGCCAGAAGGAGGTGGCGGGAAGGCATGTATTTTATTTTAATTTAACTTTAAACAAATTATGATGTGTTATATCTTTTCATTATATTTTGTATATAATGGTATGGTCGTCAGCATGCTTAACTATATATATTGGCTCTGAGGGCCAGATTACAGTGAGGATGTAACCTTAATCTCTGTCTCTCAATTAGCTTTGGAAGTTGTGGGAACCTGCAACAGGGAATTGTCATGGTTCCTGACTTCTTTGGAGGTTGATATCTTTGTTTTGAGAATTCTTTGGGGAAAATAGGTTCCACTGTATTTTTATTGCTTACTCTTTGCAGATGCTGACATAATTAACATTGTTTTATTAAAAGCTTATATCATGTCAGCTTTTGAAACTGGCTGCCCTGCCTTGCCTGTCAATACATTTCTTTGTTTTAATGATAGCGAGATGCTCTATAGACTGGCAAAACTTATATTAAGATCCTTACGGGCAGTAGGAAGCATTCTATAATTCACATTTAATATCACATTTATTTAATTGTGTAAGTTTTTTTATTGTCGCTGGAAGAAAATGAATCTACAAAGGAAGAAAAAAATGATAGTACCTGATAATGCCTGTCGACATTTTGGTTTATATCAGAAGTGAAATAAAAAATATTTAATAGCCAACATGGCAAAGGAGCCAACTGCATAATCAAAGTACACTTCAGCCTTACATAGCACATGCCATCTGGTTAAAATTGTCTTGGGTTGTGTCCCTGTGAGTGTTTTCCCATACATACATAAACATGCTACCTATTTTAAACAATTAGCTTTCTTACCCTGGCCCCTCAAAAGCGTCTGGAGTGTTCATAGACTGATTCTACCAACTTAAATCTAAGCATAGAAGCTGAGTCCACAAAATTGGAAAATAAAAGTATTGTTTATTTATGAATTTCCTTTCGACTTAGCTTGTTAAACATAATAACAGAATATTTTTGATTAGTAAGTCTAAAATGATATGTACATCTTTTTAAAAGCAGAGCACATCTTAGGAAAGGAAGTGCAGCCTTGCAGGTGACCTTCAACCTGCCCGCTCCCACTAGGCTTTCCCCTTGAAAGTCCGTGGGAGTCAGCTTGTCATCCCTTTCCAAGGCCCTTACCACTGATTCAGTCACAGAGAAGAGAGAGAAAGAATTCAGAAATCTTTGTCATATACAAAGTTGTTCAAAAATAATTTATGAGGCATGTTGATGTCATTAATAACCGCCACATGTGGAATTGGGGTCCATGGAAGAAGCACACGATTTAAGTAGTTTACATATTACTCTGAATCTGCACGTGATTATCTATTAGGAGATACACAGTATGATCAACATCCTGGGTTTAGATGATTAACCTCTTACAGCATTAAAACATAAAAATGCATAATTGAAGTGTGCCTTCGTGAGTGTTTTAGAGGTTCTATGAATGCGTTAGATAACTTTGAGTCAGTTGTTATTTTCTTTACAGGTAAGCACCAGTATCATAGTTCCCTTAGCTGTAAAGTGAGGGGTTTAGACTGAAATATATCTCAGGATTCCTCCCAGCTTGCTGATTTCAAGTTGTGTATTGATAGCCCCTATAATGAAGTTAGTAGTGTTTGGTTTATACTTCAGATTTTCAAAAGCTTTTCAGAACTCTCCGTGTAGTAATTCCAGAAAGTTCACCAGTCTCATGAGGAGGTTGATGGTTACTTAGAGGTACAGAGAGGAGAAGGCAGGAGGGGGAGACCTATGAGTTGCAGTTGGGTTAGCCAGAGGAAGGCTGCTCCAGGATTCTAGAAACCCAAATGTGTCACAACTCCTGAAGACGGGCCAAGATGCAGGGGAGGAGCAGGACGGGGGTGTTGGGGATTATTGCTAGGGAGGCAGTACCTGCTGGATCACGGCTTCTGCCCAGTGACGGTTAGCTTTCCTGTCGTATTTTCACGCACCGTCACGTGGGGCCACAAAACTGCATCTCGATGTTTTGGTTATATCTCCATTGTTTTTACTGTGTTCTATGGGCAAATATTTAACTTGGTGCATTATTTATTTATGGTCTTATTTTTGTACCTGGTGCTTTAGTTTACTGAAAACCTACCAAGGTTAGAGGCTGCCCTGAGCGGGAGCATCACCCTGAGTCTGAATTCCTGTTCCAGTCCTATGTCCTCTCCATACTAGCCATTAATGAGTGATTGTCTTTTATATTTCACCAAATCATGGACAGATCTTAAATCTTAATTAATTATGGTGTGCTGAAAATAATGACATTCTATCAACGTAGGAAGAACCACCCCAAAGTTATTTTTGGTTTAATAAATTAGTTTTATTTGTCTCTACTAGTTGTGACTCCCAGTCTAGGTGGCTGTTAAGAGGGGAAATTATGATTTTTATCAGCTCCTCTTGGATGGGTTGACCTTGCAGCTCCTTCTGATGTCAGGTCTCTCCATGATAATCCTGAAGTTACTGCATCTGTTACCATCAGGATGCCATCAGTTTGAGTGTGAACATTGTGTACACATGCACGTGCACACACACTGTTGATAAAGATGACAAAAGATGTAGAATTCCCATTATTTTGCCTTTCCTGGCGTTGTCAGACACTGCCAAAGCAATCATTTCAGATTCTGGTGCTTTCCTTGCTTTCTAAGCCACATGTACCTGAGACAGTGAAGGTAATTTATTTTCATATCTGTCTGTTGGTACCTTGGAAGGGCTAGTGTTTTTTATTTAATTGTTACTACTATTAATCATTACAAAAATCTTATTACTGCCCATATATAAATCAGGAAAAACAAGTTTGATTTTTAGCATTCTAACATGGTTAAAATATTCATGAATAAAAAAAGCTTTTTATGCAAATGTAAGCAACTGACAGAGAATAAATATGGGCATAAACTCTTGCTATTATAATAATCTTTTGACCTCAGCCACCCTTTGTATAGCCTAAGTAATGACTGTTTGATATTTATTATAAAGCATATTAAATTTCTTGATTAACTGAACCTTTCATTTCTCTTTTTTTGTTTCATGTAGCAGTGAAAATAGATTGTTCTATTATCATTCTTGCCAGGAAATTTATAAAATATATAAAATTATTCATAAATGTACTTTAAACTGGAGATACATTAATGTATTATTGGGTATACTGAGCAGAAAACGTTTCTTCTCACATTTGAATGGCAGGCACCTGATTATAAATTCACTTCCTGCTGAATAGTAATCATCAACTCCAAATGGCTGGTAGATAAAGCTCAGAGAGGCAGCCAGGAGAGGTAAATTCTTACCCTCACCATGGACTTTTTATGTGATTTTGTTTAATATTTAAAATTGAGTGACCTCTGAATTTAAAAAGAAAAAAAACTTCTTCCTGAGAAGACCAAGGGGGCAGTCTGGTGTCAGGATGGGCTGCTGTTCCTTGTGCCCCGCCTTGGCTGGCTGCTGTTCCTCAGTCCACCTCAGTTCTCTCTCCACTGTGCGTGTTTTCTGAGGGCATTCTCATTCCTACTTGCAGTTTACAGATTCTGGCCTGCCCGTGGACTTCAGACCCCTCTCCAGGCCATCTCTACCAGGACAGCCCCCTCCGCACTGCCTTCGCTTTCGTTCACCTCCTTACCCGCATTCCACTGCCGTGACCTCCTCAGTCTGGTTCAGCACTGACTCCCAGCACTCAGCAAGGCCCCTGGCATGGAGTAGGCGCCCGGAATGTGTCCGCTATTTTAATGCTCATAATTGAACTCATTATTCTCCCCACTCCCAACCCTGACACACAGATCCACCCACACACTCTGAACAAGGCATCTCTTTCCTGAGTTTTTTCTCTGTGAATGATGTCCACCATCCAGTCTTCCCCTACTTGCTCTCTTTGCCAACACCACCCAGCTGCTGCTTTTCGCTCCACATCCAGTCTTTAAAGTCTGTGTGCTGTGTGCTTTGAGTCCAGTCCCTCCCCTTCATCCCCGATTTCACTGCCTTGGTCCTAGGCTTCCGTGTCTCCACCTGGTTTGTGGCCATATCTCTCAGGCTGCACTTCAGCCTTTCAAGCTGGTTTTCTCAGATTCATCCTTCTTCATACTGTTGCTAGATCAACCTGCCCGAAGTACACATCTGAGCTTGTCCTCCTAAATTCACAAGGAAACTGCAAACGTTACCAGGACTGCCAAAAGACTGAAGTAAATGCCAGGGGCTTTCTGTGCTCCTTGCATGGGAAGACAGAACAGTGATGTGTTCATGCTTTCCAAGTGGTGTTGTTGTTGTTGTTGTTGTTGATTATAATGCTAATCAAGATCACAAAGCATTTTTCTGAGAAAATTGGATAACATGGTTCACTCATCTTATAAGTGAAATGAATGAGAATAAATAAAACTTGAAGTGTGAGAGTATGGTCTTCACAGTAAGAAAACCTGGTGTTAGATCTCAGCTTATAGCTGTGTAGCCCTGCACAGCAGTACCAACCCCGCCCTACCCTTCCCTGTGTCTGTCTCTTTAAAATGGGGCTACAGCAGGAACTTTCTCTTGAGAATTTCTGTGAGGATTAAATAGCAGGACAGGATGCCTGTGTATTTATATATTTAGCACAATGTCTAATACCTCGTAAACGCTTAATAAATGTTAGCAGAATTAAAGTAACATGAAAATCATAGTCACATACATACGTGTTTACATTACACATGAAGGAATAGTAATAGTGGTTGTCGCTATATGGTAAAATTATGTTTTCTCATTTGTGCCTTTTCTCCTTTTTCAGTGGAAATTAAAAAAAAAAAACCTTTCAATAACTTCCCACATTTATGCAATAAATTCCAGCTCCCTTATACCTCGAGTGCTCTCCATAACCTCATCTTTCTCTCCAAAACTTCCTTCTGCCTCCCTGTGCAGTCATCATGAACCCTCAGGTACTGACTAACCCCTGCTCACACTCTGTCCTGCCTGCGTGCCGGCCGCCCCCTCTGCCTGTGGTGTCCACGCTTCACGTTACCTGCTTTATTGTCGCTCCTCTGTATAAGACTTAGCTTAAAGTCACTCATCCCATCAGATTCAGCATTAGGAGTTTTGTGTTAAAATTATTTGATTTTGTTTCTATCTCCCTCAGTAGAATGTTTCCCTCCAGAATGTATGCTTAACTAGAAACTGGAAATAAAATATGATTAAGTTATAGTCCATGCCCTCAGTTTGCTTCTAGCAGAAGGAGAGAGGCAGGTAAATGCACGAAGGTAATAAATATTACAGAATCTCTGGTGCTGGCATCTGTGTAGCAGGGCAGAAGGAAGAGCGCAGTCCGTTCTTCGGTGGGGGGGTGGTGTGTGGATTAGGGTAAAGGTTCAGAATGCTTTTATTCAAGAGGTGAGATGATGCTGAATAGGTGTTTCCTGGGCAGAAAACTCAGGGACAGCAGGTGGGAAAATGCTCCAACATTCACTATGGTGAGATGAGTTTGAGGAGGGGCCTCCGTGCTGCTTGGCACACAGTAGAAGCTCAGACTGAAGTGAACAGTATAGTATGCCTTTCTTGGTGCCTGTGTATGGGCCTCAGGGGTTTGTGAATCCCCAGAAGTTATGTTCAATATTTCATGTTTATGTGCTTCTGAGAATTTTCCTAGGAGAGGATCCTTGAATTTCACCAGATTTCCCCGAAGCGTTGCATAGCCTATGAAAGGTTAAAACCACTCTTTTGACAAATATAATTCCACCAGAAATGGGTGATATGAGGGGTAAAGGATAGAAAATGGTTTGAAGATAAACTGTTCCCCAGCTGCACCTGGGCGTCCACAGGGCTCTGGCCTGCTGGAGCCACTGAGGGCCTGGTCACAATGGGCAGTTCTGTTAATGATTCCATGCCCCATTTTCTGGCTCCTTGCAGCAAGCAGGCTCATTTGTGCGTCTTTTGTTTGCTCCAGCTAAGCCAATTACAGTGTTTTTTTCCCTGATAGTCAAAGCAACTCTCTGGGGCAGGAAACGTTGTGGGGTTGAAGGACTCGGGAGAGAATGGAAGCACCATGTGTTTCATCCTGAAAATGAAGCGAGGAGGTGAACATGTGGGAGAAGAAAGCAAACACAGTGACCAAAGCACGTCAGTGGCAATGGTGTTAAATAGACCGCACTGAAAGGCAGAAACAGCATTAACCCAGAGACTCTATAAGTCAGCTCATTCATTCCTCAGCCACTGCTACACAGATGTGTGAAGTATCCAGCTCTTAGATTCCTGCCCAGGCAGGTCCTCTGCCCTGCTGTGATCATACTCTATACATAACATCTTTGTTCTAGAACACATTGCACTGTGGTGTGACTGTTGATATGCTTTTCTTCCGTAAGGTAAGACTGGCTCATTTTTGAGTGTCCAGCATTTAGTGCTGGGCTCGGTATATGTTTATCAAAAGAATGAACTCAAGCTTTCTAGCCTGAAGGCATGTTCATCCTGCACAAAGGAAACCCCAATGTACTGGAGATTTCCATTACCCCTTGCCCAGTGAGGCGCTCAGGTAAAAGAGCCAATCAAGGATGGGAGCAGATCTTCTGCAGAGATAGCGACTGCTCTTTTGAAGGGAGGGATTTGGCACTGTGTGGAATCTTGATGCAATCAGACACTATCAGCTTACTAAACAGATGTTGATAACTACAGGGCAAAGCAGAGGACAAAAGGGTACAGGGGCAGACGTGGAGGGTGATGTTGGTCACACTTGGATCTAGCATCTGGCTCAGAAGCACCCACACACCCCTCCATCTGTCACCCAAAGGCAAGTAACCTTCAGAACCATAACGACGAGTTGTAGTTCACAAAGCTCTGCTCTGAGATGCACGACTCAGACCCCTGGCTGGCTGGATGCTCAGCTTTCACAGGGCTGTCCAACCCGTGGCCTGCAGGCCACACGTGGCTCAGGATGGCTATGAATGTGGCCCAAGACAAAAATTATAAATTTACTTAAAACATTGAGATTTTTTTGTGACTGCGTGTCACAATGTATTTAATGTGTGGCCCAAGACAATTCTTCTTCCAGTGTGGAACAGAGATGCCAAAAGGTTGTACAGCCCTGGGAGAGGAAATCGGAGGACCCCCAGCTAACAATGCTGGGGGAGCTTGCAGGGGGCTCACAGGAACCACAGACATAAAGACTTAAAAATGGGAAGGTTGAAGAAGAAACTGAAAGGTGGCTTCCTGATCTCAGGCACATGAAATACACAGAGAATAGTGATTAGTCCTTTTTAATTATTGAAAAACAGGGAACAGGTCAGTTGTTTTGAACTGTATCATAAAGGCTTCTGAATTGATGGAGTGAATTATGAGATTGTTGAAAATATCTTCCTATACTCCTGTCATGTTAGCTTTATTAGTGACATAGTTGATCACTTGCAGCATTCAAGTTCTGTACACTGTTGTTTTCCCAGATGAGACACAGATTTATCTAAGGAAGGAAGGGGAAGGAAACTAGTAACACTGATGGAACACCTACTGATGGCAGGCTCTGGGTTTTCTTACATCACCTATTTAATGCCCAAGGGGTTGGTATGAGTATCCCTATTTATTTGTGGGGAAACAGACCAGGAGCACTCAGGATGGCAATCATAGGTGGTAATCCTAGGTCTGTGTTAAATGTTACTTCAGTCCTGAGTCTGTGTGACTCCAAAGGTCTTGCTTCTAATTTAGCTGTAAATATGACAAACCTTGTGTTTACTGAGGCCGTCTGGATGCTCCATTCTCTATGAGGCCTTTCACATTGGCCCCTCCCAGGCCCTGAAAGCCTTCACCTCTAGAACAAGTGCTCATTCGATCCAGTCTGGCACTTGTGTGTCCAAAACAACCATCTATTACTTCTCGGTCTCCACGCAACAAACTTACGAGGCAGCGCATCTGTAATGTGTGCTTTCTGGTGTAGCAAAGAAGAAGAAAAATGCATTCTAATATAACAAAGATAACATTTTGAACTCCAGTGGCATGCCTTTGGATTGTCTCCACAGTGAAGGCAGGCACAGACAGTAAGTAGTATGCTAGCACATCAGGACCATAGCAAGGTGATCGATCCCCATCTAGATTAAACCAGCTGGCCTTCCTGTCCCTGGCATCTGCTGTGTCTACTCTTTTTCTGATTATAAGTATTATGTATAGGACATTGTGGGTATTTTGGAAAATACAGAAATCACAAATAAAACAAAAATTAGCTCTGATGCTACTGCCCAAACATGAACCAAACATGACAACCTTAGTGTGCCTCTTTCCAACTCTATAAAAAAGCAGATCTAATTTTATGTAGTTTAGCATATAGTCTCCTGCCTTTTCACTTGCTTGCCTCATAAGCATTCCTTAATACTTATTTTACTTTTCCATTGTGGTGAAATATACGTAACACGAAGTTTACCATTCACCCACGTAAACGTGCACTTCGGTGGCCTGAAGCACGTTCGCAGTGCTGTGCAGCCACCGCCACTCGGCCCTCCAGAACTTTTTCAGCATCCACATTCCCCGTGTTTAAAAATGCTTCACAAACCGCATTTCACAGTGTCGTAGTATTTCACCATGTGTTTATTTGAAAGCGTTTCTCACAGACATTCCGCAGATAACCACTTTGTGTTCGCTCTGCGGCAGGCTCTATGGCCAGAGCAGTGAACAGAACACGGTTTGGCCCTCAGGACCCCAACCGTGGTGAAGAAAGCGGCCATAGCGGGCGGTTTGAGCCTTGGAGAGCTGTGGGAGAGCCCCGGGGTGCAGCTCGCACTGTCGTTTCTTGATTACTGCACGTCTAATGCGTAGCGGATTTTTTTTCCTGTTATGAGTAATACTGTCAGATATTCGTAGGTGCAAAATACCTGTTCACATTTCAGATTATTTCATGAAGATTTTGAAAAGTAGACTTGCTGGACTGCTCATGGTGAAGGAGAGTCAGAGATGTTCTTTTAGAATGCTGGTGGTTGCTTTCCACTGTGTCGTTATCAAGATTAGGAGCTGCCCCCAAACGTCTTCATTGCCTCCTACAACTTAGGAGAACTACTAACTTCTTTTTATAAGTGTGTATTTAATGTGCATTTGGAAGGGCTGTGTGAAGAGTTGGGGCTGAGGAATGAGTGCGTTCAACTGGGAAGAGCTAGGGAGTGCAGAGACAGGGATCACGGCCAAGGCTGACACCGTGTCACAGGTGTCGCGCACACCGTCTGGCTGTTGGTCCTTAGTGCAGAAGCTGTGGTTTGACTCATGCTTCAGGGCTGTGCTCCAAGTGAATGCTGACGGGGCTTGGCTCCCTTCTGTGACATTCCATGCTTGGGAACCTGAAGCCCACTGTGAACTAAAAGTAACCTCTAAAAAAAATAGTGTGTTTAGCCCTGGGCAGACAGCTCAGTTGGTTAGTATCATTCTGATTCACCAAGGTTGCGGGTTCAATCCCCATCAGAGCACAGACAAGAGTCAACCAGTGAATACCTAAGTAAGCTGAACAACAAGTCTCTCTCTCAACCTTTCTCAGTCTCTCTTTGTCTCTCTCTGTCTCTCTCCCCCTCTCCCTCCCCCCTCTTTCCCCTTCTCCCTCCCTCTTTCTCCCTTCCTTTCTCCCTCTAAAAATCAATAAATAAATTTAAAAATCAATAAATTAAAAAAAATTTTTAAAGCAATAAATTTAGTTATCTAAATAGAAACTCCTGATCTATTCTCAGAGCAGGAAGACACCTTTGAATATCACATAATGTAAGTTAAGAAATATTCTGAAAACAGCCCTGGCTGGTGTGGCCCAGTGGTTTGGGGGCCAGCCTGTGAACCAAAGGGTCACAGGTTCGATTCCCAGTCAGGGCACATCCCTGGGTTGTGGGCCAGGTCCCCAGTAGGGGGCATGCAAGAGGCAACCACACATTGATGTTTCTCTCCCTCCCTTCCCCTCTCTCTAAAAATAAATAAATAAAATCTTAAAAAAAAGAAATATTCTGAAAACAACCAGTTGGATAAACATTGAAGAGGGATGAAAACTCATGTCTCGATTTATCTGGCAGTCACCCCATGACCTGGCCAAGGTTGTCTTAGCCTTTGTTCTCTGTACAGGAATTCTTTTCTTCCTTTCACTTTTAAATTCCCAATTTTATTCTCTGTTTTGGGGTTCTGAGATGTTGTTCGTTTTCAGTATTGAATACCATGCTTGTGCTGACTGATATCTATCAGTAGTCACCGCGTTACGCTGGTGTGTTTGCATGCCTTATGTTACCTTGCTCCTTCTTGTCCTTAGCCTACTAATTTGTTTGACTGCTGAGCGCTCTCTTTTCCTTGGCCTCATCGATGATTGGAAAGTTTCCATTGACTCTGGCAAAAGTAATCAGTTGTATATTTTGCTTTCTTTGGATTAATTGGTAATGCCTTATTTTTCTCCCTTTGCCCTTGTGTTAGTCCCTTTGGGTAATTTTGTTGGGTATTTTTTTAAATTAATTTTAAGAAATAATACACCTTCCTGTGATACAGTAAATGTGGAAACCCAGTCCAGGGCTAGAGAGGAAACAGTTTTTATTTATTTAATCACTTATTTTTAATTTTTTAATTGTATTTTTCCATTACCATTTAATCTGTTTGTACCCCCCCTGCCCCCTGCAATCACCACACTGTTGTGCACGTACATGAGTCTTTTTTCCTTTTTGTTCAATCCCTCCATGCTGTAACCTGCACCCCCCACCCCCACCCCTCACCAATAGCTGTCATCCTGCTCTCTATCCAAGAGTCTGGCTCCGTTTTGCTTGTTATTTCAGTTTGCTCAGTAGATTCCATATATAAGCAAAATCATATGGTATTTGTCTTTCTCTGCCTGGCTTATTTCACTTAGCACAATGTTCAGGTCCATCTGTACTGTTGTAAAGGGTAAGGTTTTCTTCTTTTTTGTGGCTCAGTAGTATTCCATTGTATAAATGTCCCACAGTTCTTTTATCCACTCATCTACTGGTGGGCATTTGGGCTTCTTCCATATCTTAGCGATTGTAACACTGCAATGAATATTGGGGTGATTATGTTCTTTTAAATTAGTGTTTTGGGTTTTTTCAAATATGTTCCCAGAAGTGGTTCACTGGGTCAAAAGGTAGATCCATTTTTTAATTTTTGAGGTATCTCCACACTGCTTTCCACAGTGGCTGCACCAGTCTGCATTCCCACCAACAACGCAAAAGGGTTCCTTTTTCTCCACGTCCTCTCCAGCACTTCTTGTTTGTTGTTTTATTGATGATGGCCATTCTGACAGGTGTCAGGTGATATCTCATTTGGTTTTAACTTCTATTTCTCTCATGATTAGTGACGTTGAACATCTTTTCATATGTCTACTGCCCATCTGTATGTCCTCTTTGGAGAAGTGTCTGTTCAGGTCCTTTGCCCATTTTTTAATTAGGTTGTTTGTTTTTTTGGTGTTGAGTTTTGTAAGTTCTTTATAAATTTTGGATATTAATCCCTTACCAGATGTATTGGCAAATATGTTCTCCCATTCTGTGGGTTGTCTTTTTATTTTGTTGATGGCCTCCTTGGCTGTGCAAAAACTTTTTAGTTTGATGTAGTCTCATTTGTTTATATTTTCTTTTGTTTCCCTTGACTGAGGAGATGTATCCAATAAAATATTACTACAAGCAATGTCTGAGATTTTACTGCCTATGTTTTCTTCTAGAATTTTTATGGTTTCAGGTCTAGTATTTAAGTCTTTAATCCATTTAAGATTTATTCTTGTGTGTGGTGTAAGAAGTTGGTCTAGTTTCATCTTTTTGCATGTATCTGTCCAATTTTCCCAATATCATTTATTGAATAAACTGTCTTTAGCCCATCGTACGGGCTTCCTTTCTGTCGAATATCAATTGACTATAAATATGTGGGTTTATTTCTGGGCTCTCTGTTCAATTCCATTGATCTTTGTGTCTGTTTTATGCCAGTGCCATGCTGTTTTGGTTACTGTGGTCTTGTAGAAGAGTTTGATATTAGGTAGCATGACTCGTCCAATTTTGTTCTTCTTTCTCAGGGTCTCTCTTGCTATGCTGGGCCTTTTGTGGCTCCATATACATTTTTTAAATATTCTAGTTCTGTGAAATATGATATTGCTATCTTGATAGGAATGACACTGAATCTATAGAATGCTTTGGATAGTATGGACATTTTAAGGATGTTAATTCTTCCTATCCGTGAACACGGTATGTGCTTCCACTTATTTCTATCTTCTTTAATTTCTCTTTTCAGTGTCTTAGGATTTTCCAAGTAGAGGTATTTTATATCCTTGGTTAGATTTATTCCTAGGTCTTTTATTCTTTTTGAAGCAATTGTGAATGGGGTTGTTTTCTTAATTTCCCTTTCCGTTAGTTGATTATTGGCATATAAAAATGCAACTGATTTCTGAGGGAAGGCTCCCAAGCTCATTTTATGAGGCCGGCATTACCCTAATTATAAAACCAGATAAAGACACTACAGAAAAAGAAAATTGTAGGCCAATATCCCTGATAAACATAGATGCTAAAATCTTCAACAAAATCTTAGCAAACTGAATACAGCAATGCATGAAAAAGATCATACCCCATGATCAAGTGGGATTTATTCCAGGATTGCAAGGTTGGTAGAACATCTGCAGATTAATAAATGTGATTCGCCACATAAACAAAATGAAGGATAAAAACCACATTATGTTAATAGGTGCAGAAAAGCATTTACACATGTATATGCCCATGTATAAATTTATGTAAATGTGCATAAACATTTTTATGTATAATAACTCTTCCTTCTGAAGTCAAATTTACAAAAGGAAAAGAGCTAACGTGGCTGTGTGTTAGACAAAGTGCCATTACCTTCAGTAGAACTTTATATTTCTACAGTGACTCTAAATATAGGACCATAGGTCCCCTGATAATAACTAGAAAAAGGAACTTAAAAAGCAGAGCACCAAATTTGCTCTGAGGCTGTCAGCCCCGATATGAAGTGACTGTTAAGCAGTTGAAAAATCCTATAGCTTAGATATTATATAAATTTCTGGTAATCAGTATCTTGAACTACTTCACAGAGTTTTCAGGTCCTTTCATTTATGAGAGGAAGTAACGATTCTTCATTTATCTTAAATCTTTTATGTTGATGATTTTATCCTTAATTAAGGCATTGGCATTTTCACTGTGAAAATGGTCTTCCTGGATTTATATCTTAGTCCATTAATGTAGTGTTTTAAAACTGACTAGTATTAGCCTGGATAGTTATTTTTATACGAAATCAACTTAAAAATTGGTTTTGGAGTGTCCTAATTTTAAATATCAAATCACACATCTATTCTCCCTGTGTTGGGTCTACTCTATTGAAGTATTAACTTTTGGAGTTCTGAGGAATAAATGTAGCACACATTTCACACTCAACTTCAAGGAAAATGGATAGCCATTGCCATTCCCTGTTTGGGACTTAGGAAAGCCCAAAGAGGCACACCCTGGCTATTACAATAATAATGTTTCTGTTTTCTTAAGTGCTGACTGTTAGGCCATATGTAAAGTCCCATTTAGTATTCATAACAGCCCTACTAAGATAGGTTAGGGTGATGCCCATTTTCCAGACTAGGAAGCTGAGAGTTTTTTCAACTAAACATTATCTGATTGACCTCCTGATGCCCCTTGATTGATTGATTCTTGTTGTTCCTGTCACCTCTGGTCCGTTCTGTACACTACTCCTGGTCCCACCCGTGTTCTGTACAACACTCTCCTTCAGAAGCACTTTAAAGACTCCATCTGTGTAGGGATAAAGCCCACACTTCAGGATATACAGATTGACCCCATTTCTTTAAACTCACATCTCACAACCACCTTACCAGAACTTGCTGTACGTACCTACCCCAAGGTGATCAATACTGTGTGCTTTCCAACCTGTTCCCCTGCCCCAGCATTGGCAAATGCCTAGTCTTTGCAAGGCACTCGGTTAGAATCTGAGGTACACAATTTCTGCCGTCGAAACTCTATAGTTAGTGGCAAGAGAGACCTGGGCATAAATCACCTCTCTTTACATTGTTATCACAATATTATTGACTGCATTTCGTGTGCTGTGCTTTACATGACCTTGACTGTTTTGTAACTACCAATCAGTACTTCTCAATCCCTTCATCTTTTCACCCAGTTCCCCACCCCCTCTCCCCTTCAGCAACCATCAATCTGATCTCTATATCTGTGAGTTTGTTTCTGTTTTGTTGATTTATAGTAGTCTTTAGATTCCATATGTAACTGAAATCATATGGTATTTGTCTTTTGATGTACTTCACTTCGTATAATACCCTCTAGGTCCATCCATGCTGCAACAAATGGTAAGATTTTGTTCTTTTTTATGGCCAAGTAATATTCCACTATATATTATATGTACACACCTTTTTATTCACTCGTCTATCGATGGGCACTTGGGTTGCTTCCACAGCTTGGTTATTGTAAGTAATGCTGCAGTAAACATAGGATAGGGGGCATGTATTCTTTTGAATTAGTGTTTTGGTTTTCTTTGGATTTATAAACAAAATTGGAATTGCTAGGTTATAAGGCAGTTCCAGTTTTAACTTTTTGAGGAAACTTTATCTGTTTTCCACAGTGGCTGTACCAATTTGCATTCCCACCAACAGTACGTGAGGGTTCCCTTTTCTCCACATCCTCACCAATGGTTGTTGTTTGTTGATTTATTGATGATGTTCACACCATTCTGACAGGTGTGAGGTGATACCTGATTGTGGTTTTAATTTGCATTTCTCTGATTAACATATTAAACATGTTAATATGTCTTCTCTGATAGACATATTAAAAGAGGTTTATTGGCCATCTTTAATCCTCTTTGGAGAAGTGTCTGGTCTTTTCCCATATTTTTAATTTTTTTTTTGGTGTTGAGTTGTATGAATTCTTTATAAATTGTGGATATTAACCCCTTATGAGATGTATCATTGGTGAATATGTTTTCCCATTCAGTAGATTGCCTTTTCATTTTGTTGATGGTTTCCTTTGCTGCAAAAACTTTTTAGGGGAAACACTTTGTAAAGTGTATAATTTTCTAACCACTATGCTGGATACCTGAAACTAACACAAAATAATATTGAATGTAAGCTGTAATGAAAAAAAAATTAAAAAAACTTTAATTAAAAATTGAATGGGAAGTTAAATAAAAATGTGTTCCAAAAAAAAAAGGAATGATACAACATTTCTATTAAAATAATCTTATTTACATATTTTTTAAAAATCACTTCTTTACATTTATGTACCCAATTCCAGATTGGCTTAGAGCTCCTGCCCTTGGTGAGACTGTCTCAAATCCTTCGAGGCACAACTGATCTGCCTCCCTCTGAACGCAGCCTGAGCTGACTCTCAGATCCTTATTTTCAAGTTTGACCTTCTTTTCTTGGGACTGGATCTTCACCCACTTTCCAGTTACAGATTTCATAGCAAAGTTGGAATTTTAATGTGTCTTTGATCTCTAAACTCTAATATTTTAAAGGGAAGGTTGACTAATTAGTAAAAATCTATAAAATTTTATAAAGAAAATCTTAGACTGGGGACTACCAGACTTTTTATATATTGTATTGTGTTCTGAAACCAACATGTATTAAAATATAAAAATTAGTTTGGCACACAGGTATGACATATCATTTGTTATTCTGAATTTTTAAACCCTGGTGCCAAGTCTTTTTCTTTAATCAAATTAATATTACTGTGACACCTTCCTTTCCATTAGTTATCAGCACAGGAAGAAAGCCTTTTGCATATAAGCCAAGCCTTAAAAAGACACTAATGTATAAAATATCCTGGGCTCTAGTCCTTTGAGTTGTGTGATTTGTTAAAATTACCATAAAAGTTTGATGGTGTGAGCAGAAAGAGCCCTGAGTCAGGAAGGAGGAAACCTGTGTTAGTCCTGGCTCCAGTCATTTGGTGGGCGACCCTGATGTAGTCAGAAGCACCGTGAGCTCCAGTTTGGTCTCACTTGCCCAATGAAGCCATCCGCATCGTAGCAGACACAGTGGGGTTTTGATCCCCCCGAGATTTTTGTGGGTGCCCCTCTCTGTGTTGTTAGATGAATTTTACCTATGTGCTTATTTATCTGTGGCGTGAATTTGCTAGGACCTCCGTAACAAAGCACTCACAGACCGGGTGGCTTACACAACAGGAATCTCTTCTCCCACTGTTCTGAGGCTTGGAGCCCAAGGTGTTGGCATATATGGTTTCTTCTGAGCCCTCTTTCCTTGGCTTGCATGTGCCACCCTCTTGCTGGGTCCTCACGTGGTTTCTCCTGTGTGTGCGCATCACACACACCTTTCCGTGTGTTCATGTTTCGCGTTCTTATAAGGGCACCAGTCTGACCGGATGAGAGCCCACTCTAACAGTTTCGTTTTAACATCATCACCTCTTTGAAGGCCCTTTCTCCAAATATAGTTGCATTCTGAGGTGCTGGCAGTTTGGGCTTCAATTCTTGAATTTTGAGGTGACACAGTTCAGCCTATTTAAACATCTATTTAAAATAACACTCTTTGTTTTAAATTATATGTAGAAAAACTGGTATAAAGGAGAAGCCAAAAATAGCCTTCTGCACACTTAATGCCTATTATTAAAAAGGGGAGGATACAAGTACATAAAAAGGGAATTCAAACTGTATAAAAGGGTATAAAAGGGAAAATCATACTCTCCTAGCCCCTCTCTTCTGCACCAAGGGAGTGTCTTTCAATACATTCACATGGACGTCTGCTTTATAGACAGGTTCATTATTTCACGTCTTAATGCATCAAACAGAACACAGACATCTCTGTGTCTGCACACACTCTGTGTTGGCCTTCTTTCAAAAGGCTACGTATTATTCCATTGTATATGTACCAGATTTTAATTCAATTAGATACCTGTTAATAGGCATTTAGGTTGTTTCCAGGGCTCCTCATCTGCCCCCCACCTTCGCCAACCCCCATTGCAAGCAATAGAGTTGAACTCCTTTTAAAAACCCATGATTGGAAAAAAAAAAAGTGGCAAACCACCTAACAAAAATAACTAGTGCCCAATTTCGATGAAGACAGCCTTTGTTTTTCACCTTTCTGTTTATTGGTCCTCACTAGAGGAGCTGTGAGAGGGGCTTCGGTCTTTCCCACCTTCCCGAACCCGACCACATGCCAGTGCCTCTCCTTCCTGTCTTCCTCTGGCAGTGTCAACTGGTCTCTATACAGCAGTCCTTCCTCCTCAGGAAGCAAGGTCTGTTCAAGTCATTAACAGGCACAGACCACTTTTAGTTGAATTTAACAGTTTTTCTTCTAAGAATTGCTGTTTGCATGCCCATGGCTGCACATGAATCCTTTCTGGCTGCATCCACCGTTTGGAGAGGGACCAGCTTTCTCATGGACTGTGAGTGGCCTTACTGCTAATCAAGGTTTACAGTTGAGACCGGGGTGCCCGGTGCTCATTGGGTTCCCAGACCCTCCAAGCTGGGGGTGCAGCTCTGAGGTAGGGTGCAGTGAGGAGGCCCCAGTACTGTCATTCCCCAGCCCAGCCGCTTGGCCACAGGGATCATCTGGCATTCTACAAGCTGTGCCACGATGCACATGTTCTTTGCGGAGGAATTACTTCCATTTCTGACTCATTTTAGGAAATAAGGCAGTCTCTCAGAGGTGTTTCTTCATTTCCATATCCCTGGAGACTTCATTTTCTCCTGGGATTTCTAACCACATGTGGGCAGTGCTTCACTTACCCAGACGTGAGAAATATGAACAGTCCTCTTCTAAGGCAGCCCTCACTTCCCTGCGGAATCCAGTGTGAGAGCCCAGAGGTAGCTTGTGCTCTTATTGACGTAAATATTTCTGAGGCTGTGGTCTCATGATGCTTGTGGACGTGCTGTGTGTGTGGGCTTTGGTGCAGGAAAAATATAATTTAGTAACAGATTTAAAAGGTTGTCTGGAGTGTTTCTAATTACTGTTTGTTTAGTTCACCATTGCCTAATAAGTAGATTTAAGTAACCTTGGGGGCAGGGAATGTAATGTTCATATTTTAGTCAACCATGCAAATCAAATTCTAACTAAGCATTGCAGAGAATGCACCATGGAGTCGGTTCATAGATGTGTGCCATTGAATTTAAAATTTAGGACTGAGAACACTTTGAAACAGGCATTTTCCACCTGTCATTCACCACCATGAATTATGCAAATGTCCAACATCAACCTACTGTGGGGTACAACCCCATTTAAAATGCATCAGTGGCCTTCGGCATTCAGTTCATAAAAATATATGTTAAGGATAAAATTATTTCCTTTACCATATGGCATATATAACTCTAAGCAGCCACATTTCATTAGCATAGTTGAATTAAATCTTGGGCTTCTCTGGATTAATATGTTAAAGTCTTTTCAGTTGGTTAAAAAAACTATTAAGATAAGAATGAGAGAGGAAGAACTAATGAGCTTCCCTTTGCTTCCTTTTTCCACCCTCCTTCTGTGGCTATAATAGGAAACTGAAGTATCCAAAGGCCTAGAGCAGTGGTTTTCAACCTTGGCTGCACCTTGGAATCAGCCTGGGAACGTTAAAACATACTGATGCCTGGGTACCAACCCCAGAGATTCTGGTTTAACTGTCTAGAATGCAGCCTGCACTGGGATTTTTGAGAGTTCTGCAGAGGATGCTATTGTGCACTATGAGGTGAGAACCTCACAGTTGCCTCCTCATCCACAGACCTGAGATATCTGGGAGTTAACAGGTCATTGCATTCAGTGGCTCTCAGTCTTGGTTGCAGACTGGTTTGACCTGGAAAGCTTCTCAAAGAAACACCGCTGCCCTTACCAATTGAAACCATGTTTTGGGGGGAGAGAGCCAGTATTTTTAGAAAGCTTCTAGATGATTCTTATGCACAGCAAGGGTTAAGGTCAATTGATACAACCTTACCTTCCCATATTACAGGTAAGGAAAAATAAGAGCTAGAAAGGTCAAAGGTTGCGGAGGCAGGTCTGGGACTCAGATCTGATGCCTCCAACCAGTCTGTCTGCTGCCTGACACTGTCTCCTTATACTGCATGTCTGTTGTATTTATTAATGCCTCCTCATCCTTCAGGTGATGCTCCTGCCTCCAAGAGGCCTTTACTGAGAACTCACACTCACCCATCCGGTCTGGGTAAGATGCCCTTTATATCTGAACAGCACCCTTACTCATCTTTCCCCTCGGATGGTCAGCTCCAGGAGGACAGAGCCTGTATCTTTCTTGTCCTTCCTGTAACCTGCTGGCATGCCACTGAGTCACAGATACTATTTATTGTATTGAAATTCCCTAACTTTGTATTTATCAATTAGTCCACATGGATTGCTCTATTCCCATATGCTACCTTCTGAAAATAGCTTCTGAAAGCAAAAGTTATTTCTTACCTGTCAACAGCCAAGATCTCACACACAAGGGCTTCCTACTCTTGCCTTTCAGAAGAGGGCTTTTTTGCTGAAAAGAAAAAGAAAGTTTATCAAGGAGGTTTTGATGACAAAATAATGAAAAGAAAATTTTAGTACCTGTACATGTTGCTCAAGGTACTTACCACAACCAGGATCTTTGAATAACATACTTACAAGTGTGCATGTCGTAAATGAAAGGAAGGGAGTGTGTAGCATTACCTTAGGGTAAAAAGTTGAAGAAAAGTAATGCTATTTCATGAAAATATGTGTTAAGGACTTAATTATTTCCTTTACCATATTGCATATATAACTCTGAGCAGCCGTAGTTGAATTAAATCCTTTTCAATTGATGAAAAAAACTATTAATCCGTCATCCCAGTTTACTTAAGGTTATGCTTCGCCAGGGCCTTATTTCTTTGAAAGTATAGTATTATGTTTAGTCCCGTGGCTGTGACAGCAAGCGGATTGCAGCCGCACTTTACAGGCAGCCATGAGGCTCCACAAAGGAGTAACAGAAAGTACCTGTTTTCTTGTTTGGAGAATTCAGAGTTCAGAGTTTTTGGAGCCAACACTGCAAACTGGGCAGTGTTGTAGGGTGGATGTTAAGAGGTTGAGACAGGAGAGAATAATGACCGGAGTGTGTGAAAGCATTTCGAAGTCTTAGTAACTCTTTGTAGGTTCATGCTGTGTAACCTACCTGGAGTCTTCATGTCCAGGCGAGTGGTCAAGGTGGCAGCGTATAAAAGTAATGCTACCATTTCCCAGGGGAAATCTTCCTAAAAGACATATCCTCAAAAATTACAGAGAAAGCTGTCATTGAGTTGGATGTACATGCACACATTTTTACTTCAAAATAACTTTGAACGTAAGACCTGAAATTGTAAAATTTCTGGGAGAAAAAAGGTGGTAAGCTCCTTGATAGAGGTCTTGGCGATGCTTTTTTGAATGTGACATGAAATGCGAAAGCAACAAAAGCAAAAATAAATAAGTGGCACTGCGTCATACTACCCAACTTCTGCACAGCAAGGGCAACTAACCTACGGAGCAGGAGAAAATATTCACAAATCGTGTAGCTGATAAGGGGCTAATCTCTGAAATGTATAAAGAACTCATACAACTCAATAGCAAACAATGCAATGAAAAATCCAAAGAGACACTCTTTCAAAGAAGACATACAGGTGGCCAACAGGTACATGGAAAAATGCTCAATATCATTGGTTATCAGGGAGATGGAAATCAAAACCACAATGAGCTATCTGTCACCTCACACCTGACACAATGGCTGTTATCAAAAAAACAAGACATGAGAGTTGACACAGATGTGGAGAAAAGCAAACCCTTGTAAACTGTTGGTGGGATTGTAAATTGGTGCAGCCACAATGGAAAAAAGTGTGGAGATTCCTCAGAAAGTTAAAAATAGAACCACCACATGATCCAGCAGTTCCACTTTTGGTTATTTATTGAAGAAAGCGAAAACACTAACTACAAAAGATACATGAGGTTTGTCTGGAAAAAGTCCAACCATTGTTAATATAATGAGAACGGTTTGCGTGACATCGATATAGCCTGGCAGCCAAGGAGAGTGGATGGGAATGTGCATGTGTGAACAATGACAACTTCACTGTAGTAGTCAGTGGGGGTGGTAGATGCTGTTGAGTGAGCATGTGTACTGTGTGACTGTCATATTCAAAGTGACTGAGTGAGTCATTGCAGCATTATTTACATTATTTAAAAAGCTAAGTGTCTATTAATGGATGAATGAATAATATATATATAATGTAATATTAGTCATAAAAAGGAATGAAATCTTGCCATTTGTGACAGCATGGATGGAACTTGAAGGCACTATGCAAGTGAAATAAGTCCAAGAAAGATGAGTATTGTATGTCTCTTACAATGTGAAAGCTAAGCAGCAAACCAGGCTTATAGATACAGGAAACAGATTGGTGGTGGCCAGAGGCAGGGGATGGGGTGTTGGGAGGAGTGGGTGAAGGGGATATAAATTTCTTTTAAAAATCTGTTACAGGTGTATGACATAACAAAAATAACTCTAATTATATTGTAAAATAAACTGCAAAGTATTCATGATTTTTTTTAAAGATAAAATATGAAGTTTTAAAGAACCACCTCCTTCCAGTATCTCCTTTGCTGCTACTTGGATGAAAAACTAACAAACCAATAAAAGTGTTTATTAAGGAACCTATTTCTCTTACACTAATTTCAGAGGCTCAGGAGCACATTCTGGAAGAGAAGGAGGAGGGAAAGGAAGAGAGCTTATTAACTAAGTGAGGCACAGTGTTCAGCAGCTTCCTTCATGCTGTGCCAGGGAATCTGTATGCCTACCCTGCACATTAGGCTTCGTTCACAGCGATTTTAACATGTGAGGAGGTATACCAGGTCTGTTCTGCAAATGTCCAGCCATTGTTAATAAAACGAGAACAGTTTGCTTGACATTAGTGTAACCTGGAAGCCCAGGAGAGTGGACTGGAACATGCACGAGTAAATATTGACAACTTCACTGTACCAGTCAGTAGCGGTGGTAGATGCCATTGAGTGAGCATGTGCGCTGTGTGGCCATCACATTCAAAATGAGCAATGTAGAGCAATGAATCTGCATCAAATTTTGCATTAAGCTGAACGTTCCTCTGCAGAAACTATTTGCATGATTCAGAAGGCTGCAGCTAAGGACAACTAGTGATTGGCAGCTGCTTCATGACAACACATATACTCACTCATGTATCACGTCTCATGCAGAGTTTTTGGCCAAATAACAAATCACCCAGGTGACTCAACCCCCCTACAGCCCAGATTTGGTACCCTGTGACTTCTAGCTTTTCCCAAAACTAAAACTGCCTTTGAAAGAAGAGATTTTAGACTGTCAGTGAGATTCAGGAAAATATGACCGGGCAGCTGATGGTGATTGGGAGAACTGTGTGAGGTCCCAAGGTGCCTACTTTGAAGGAGACTGAGGTGTCACTGTCCTGTGTACAATGTGTCTTGCATCTTCCTCAATAAATGTCTTTCACATTTTACATAGTCAGATACCTTCTGGACAGACCTCGTATATGTACCTGTCCACTAGGGAGCAGAACTAAAATTTGAATACAGATCTGTTTCATTCCAGAATCCTTGTATTTTTCACCAAACTTGGCCTCTTCTGTCATGAGAGTAGAGAGGTCTCTAGCAGAGGTTGTTATTAACTGAGTATTTACCATGCTGATAGAAGAGGGCTGACTCCTGCCTCCCTTAGAGTTGTTATTTAACACCAGTAAATTAACATTTGTAAACTTCTGTCAAACAGTTAAAAGCATTTCCGCATAATGTCCTATAAAGTTCTGACTTTAAAAATGACACATTGTTATTGTAGTGGTCCTCTGAGTCCTGGTGATAGAGTCATTGTCATGACTTGAAAAGGAGGAAAGGAATAGTCAGCAAGTCCACTTTTGTTCAAAAGACAGAGCATCACGTAGGATTCTGTGCGCTCTCAGACATCATGCATTTGACATGGGGGAGACAGCAAAGCAAAAAGCTTGATAATTGCACTTTGCCATACAGTTCCTGGGTTTGAGAATCCAGACTCTGCTGCCCACACTAGCTGTGTGATCTCAGGCAAGAGACCCGAGCTCTTTGTGCATTAGTTGCTTTTTCGTAAGATGGGAACAATAATAACTTGATTGTCATTTTAAGAGTTGGAATACCATAAAGTGTAACAAGAGTTAACATTGTGTGTCATGAAGTAAGTGCTCAGTAAATGTTTACCGATTCTTGGCAGACAAAAGCTAGATGCCAAAGGGACTGGTGATCCCACTCCCAGGTATTGACTGAAGAGAAATGAAAACCTGTATTCATCTAAGCCCTTTTAGCAAAAGTTTATAGAAGTTTTCTTCATAATAGCTAAAACCTGGGAAGAACTCAAATACTCATCAAATGGCGAATGGATAAACTGTGGTGCATTCATACTACAAAATACTGTTCAGGAGCAAAAAGGAACAAATTACCGATCCAGGTAACACTGTGGATAAATCTCAAAAGCATTATGCTAAGTAAAAGAAGCCAGATACAAAGGCTGTGTACTTTTTTATTCCATTTATATGACATTCTAAAAAGGCAAAACTGTAGGACAGAAATCCTGTTGTTGCTTGCCAAAGACTGCGGTTGGCGGGGGAAGAGAGTGACTGCACAGGGGCAAGAGGGAGCTTTGCGGGGTGACAGGAATAGAAAGACTGTATATCCTCATTGTCGTGGGCCTCACATGATTGTGTTCATTTGTCAAAATGCACCAGACTTAAAATGGGCAAATTTTCACTGCATATAAGTTAAACCCTAATAAATGTGATTTTTTTAAAGTCAGGTGCTACAACATGAACAAAGACTAGTGGAAGAAAATGGGGTTGGAGACAGTGAATAGCCCTAAGTTTCAGAAACTGCAGCTGTTCTTTGGTTTCAGTGATTGAGATGGGAGGAGTGACTTCATTAGTTTTTCTCTCTCAGGCTGTGACTTAGAAAAGTGTAGTGCCCTGTGAAACAGTTCTGTCCTGCCCTACCATGTCCGATTCTCTGCTGCGAGCACTGGTCTGCCTCCCATTTCCTGAGCCCACGGGTTGGGGGCTGTTTCTGTTTCGCAGGCACAGGACCCTCCTGGGTTGCTTCCTGGGAGAATCCTGCAGGAGGGTTTGAGTGTGGTAAGGTCTGCATGGAAACAGTGCATTGATTGATGTTATAGCTGAACTGAGGTTACTTTTCCAGATTACTAAGTAGTCTGAGCACACTTATGAGTAAGGGAAGTTAGAGCATCATTCGTTCATCATGAGTCTCAGAGAACCTTGGCGTGTTCTCATGCAGTTCCTGTCTGTCTCAGCAGCATGGGACTCAGTTGACCCCTCCCTCCTTCCTGAAATTCCTGCTTCACTTGGCATCCCTGATGCTGCTCCATTGCTTCTGCTTACAACTCACTTGTTCTTTCTCAGTCTCCCCTGCTGGATCCTTCTCCTCCTGTTGCTGACCCCTAAACTTTAAAGTGCTAAGGGCTTTGTTCTCTGACCATTTCCCCATCTCCACTCATTCCTGAGGCGATCTCATTTCCAGGGCCTTAAATACCATATATGTTGATGACTTCCACATACTTATCTTTAGCCCCTATCTCTCCCTTGCTTTTCAGATGCCTATTTTATCTCTCCACTTGGTGGTTTAACCGTTTGAGTCCCAAGCAGCGCTATTGCGCTGCTGACGATACCCCCTGGGACTCAAACGGTTAATAGACATCTCAGACGTAACATGTCCAAAACCAACGTCTTGATTTATTTTCTAAACCTGCACTTCTTCCATGGCTCCTTATCTCAGCAGTGACTCCACCAGTTGCTCAGTCCAAAAACCCGAAGCCGTCCTTGATTCTTGCCTTTCTCTCATGCCTCATATTTGATCCATTAGCATCTATCTGCAATCCAAGCACCCTAATCTCCCACTCCCACACCTAAATCCCAGCCCTGTCCACCCCCTAGTCTTCCTGGAATTTCTGCAGTGGCTTCCTAAGCTGTGTCTTCCTATGTCCACCTGTTGTACCTCATGGTCTGAGTTCACACAACAGCCACAGCGATTCTTCTGCTTTATACTTCTATGTACTACTTGCAGTGGCTTCTCTACAAACAGTATAAAGTCCAAACTCTTAGCCATGCACTGTAAGGCCCCTGTTACCCATCTGTGCCCATCTCTTCCTTCTCTGCCTATCTCTCAAGGTGCTCCAGCCACACTGGCCTCTCACTGTCCTTTGACACGCCATCCTCCTGCCTGGAACACTGTGCTCGTCCTCTTCTCCACCCCCAGCCCTTTCCTATCTAGAACTCTTGCACCTGCACTTCACTCAGTTCTCCTTCAAATGCCACCCTCTCAGAACTGACATCCCTCACTCACCCATCTGAAACATCACTGTTATTCTCCATCCCCTTAACATGCTTTATTTGACTTCAGAGCATCTCTCTCCACTTGAAATTAGTATATGTGTATTTGTTTATTGCCTCTGTCCCTGGTAGATTGTAAGCCCCATAAGGACATTGGTTTGGTGCTCAATAAGTATTTGTTGAACAACCAAAAGAACACGTGAGTTAATGCTCTGGTACCCTAACATTCAAAATCAAAGAACCATATGCCCCCCTGGTCCCTGATGTACCTCTCCATCTCTCACCCAATTTCATTGTCCCTTTTTTTAAAAATAAGATCAGTTTATATTTTTTACAAGATTTTATTTATTTATTTTTAGAGAGAGGTGAAAACAGGGAGAAAGAGAGGGAAAGAAACATCAACCTGTGGTTGTCTCTCGTGCAACCTCTACTGGGAACCTGGCATGGGCCCTGACTGGGCATCAAACCCATGACCCTTTGGTTCACAGACCGGCACTCAATCCACTGAGCCACACCAGCCGGGGCTCATTGTCCCTTTTTAAGGCAGAATTTCTGAACTGTTATCTAGGTGCGCTACAGCTATTTATTACTCCTGTACTGTATACTTTGTTACAACTTTTGGTGTCTTTTGCCATCACTCTTGTGAATTCCTCAGGGTCATTCAAGATCTGTTGCTGCTTTTGACAGGCACATTCTTATCCTGTCTTACTGGGTCTCTGAGTAGCTTTAAGAACAGTTTTCTGTTACGTTTGAAATTCCCTCCTAACTTGGCTTCCCTCTTCCCAGCTAGTTATTTCTTGATCTTTTCTTGACATTCCGTTCTTTTGGGGACCTCAGAATACTGAGAAGTGCTCAGGGTGTGGCCTGGGCCCTCTTCTCTGTCTGTAGTCTCACCTGTTCCCCGGGGCTTTAAATGCCAGCAGTGAGCTGGTGGCTCCCCAGTGTGTGTACACAGCACTCACCTCTTCTGCGCTCCAGACCCTACTTCTGCTGCCTCCTTAACATCTCTTTGGATGCCTCAGGCCCAAGGAAGGACTCTTAAAAAAAATTAAAAAATTGTTTCAACTACAGTTGAGACACAATATTATATTAGTTTCAGGTGTACAATATAGCAGTTAGACATTTATATAACCTACAAAGTGATCACTCTGATAAATCTAGTACCAGTCTGATACCATACATAATTATTATATCATTGACCATATTTCTTACACTGTATTTTACATCCCTGTGACTATTTTATTTATTTATTTATTTATTTATTTATATTGTTGTTCAAGTACAGTTGTCTTCATTTTCCTGCTACAGCTTTCCCCCACCCCCACCCCCACCCCCACCTACCACCCTCCACCCTGAATCCTGCCCCACTTTGGCTTTGTCCATGGGTCCTTTATCCATGTTCCTTGATGACCCTTCCCCTTCTTTCTCCCCACTATCCCCCTCCCCTCTCCCCTCTGGTTACTGTCAGTTTGTCCTTTACTTCAATGTTTCTGGTTATATTTTGCTTGCTTGTTTGTTTTGTTGATTAGGTTCCACTTATAAGTGAGATCATATGGTATTTGTCTTTCACCACCTGGCTTATTTCACTTAGCATAACGCTCTCCAGTTCCATCCATGCTGTTGTGAAGGGTAGGAGCTCCTTATTTCTTTCTGCTGCATAGTATTCCATTGTGTAAATGTGCCCTGTGACTATTTTTATAGCTGACAATTTGTACATCACAATCCCCAGGGAGGAGCTCTTGGTTCTGCCTCTCTATCCAGCGAAGCAACCCTGCCTTTCCACATTTTGCCTTCGCTCTCTGTCAGTGGTACCACCGTCCTCCCAGCTTCCAGCGTCAGAAACCTGGGTGTCATTCATCTTTAGTTTTTTCCTCATTGTCACCCCTTTCCCAGCACTTTCAGTTCCACCTTCAAAGTATATTTTGTATTTGTCTTCTCTGTCTCCACTACTACTACCGTAGGCCAACATTGCTGCCTGGACCGCAGCAGTGTCTAATAACAGGTCTGTTGTCACTGCTCTTGTCACAGCAGAGTGCTCTGTCATGCTCTGATGCCACACACTGCTTTCCTGTCCGCTCCTGGTGGCATATGGCACCTGCCTCCTCTTCTGCCTCATTTTGTTCTCAGCCTCTCCTCTCTTCACTGCCTTCCAATCACCCTGACCTCTTTTGGTCATATCCTTGAGCACAGCGAGATATTTTCTGCTTCAGAACCAGTGGCTTGCTTGTCCCCTTCCTCGAACACTCTCTCCCTAGTCCTGCGTGGCCAGCTCCTTCTCATCTTTCAGGTCTCAACTTAAATACCGCCCCTCAGGGAGCCTCCTGACCACACTGCCCAAAATACTTCCCTCTCTTACACTCTGTCATAGGAACCTATTAATTTCCCTCTTACCCACTACGCAGAGTCAGTTATTTTAGAAGTATTTATAAGTAGTTTGTATTAGAGAATATGAGTTCCCTGAAGGGGGACTTTTCCTGTTTTGCTGACTGTCTTCTGCATGCAGCACGGTGCTTGGCTGTCATAGGTGCCACAGCGGTCACACGTGCGTTTCTGTGTGTCATGTGGCGATGTGTTTGACATGAGCCCTCGTCTCCTTTTTATTAAATAGGGAAAAATTGTTTTTATTTTACCAAAGTTTTGTATAGTTAATACATCTTGCATAATTAGAAAATTAAGTGGTGCTAAAAGATTTGTCACAAAAATAGCATCTCTCCATTTTCTCTTTGCCAGAGGCAAGTGTTTTCAGCTTTAGCTGATTATTTTAGTAATAACTTCTGTATTTTTAAGTTAACATACTTGCATTATTACCTACCTACTTCTTAGTTTTGGGAATTATCAGTTGACGAAGCGATGGGTACTTAGCTCACTTTCATCTGCCCCTGCCCCTCTCCCTTTCACACATGAACTTTCCCACCCCTCATCCTCCGGCTGTAGTTGTATTGGGACTCTGGTAAGATTGGCATACAGTGTTTGCTTTATTACCACTATGTAACGCTTTCCATAGAAAGGCTCCCTAATGTAGTTTGATTACTTTCCCTCTTAAGACTACTCGGCAGGTATTAGTTAATTTTCTTTAATT
Organism: Macrotus californicus; assembly: GCA_007922815.1. Classification (NCBI taxonomy): domain Eukaryota; kingdom Metazoa; phylum Chordata; class Mammalia; order Chiroptera; family Phyllostomidae; genus Macrotus; species Macrotus californicus. The sequence continues at coordinate 52,311 of VMDR010002458.1, forward strand.
TTGGTGTACTTATTAGTATTCATCCTCAGACTTGACCCCAGTTGTAAATCTAATATAGTCAACTGCAAAGAGAGTCTATCCAGTTCATCCTATTCAAGGAAGTTTCTCCAGGAGCCTTCTGATCCTCACTCCATCTAGGTTGCTTTCTCGGCCCCTAAAAACCTAGGGCTCCCCCTTCTGCCCCGCCCCTGAGGACTCTGCTTGCCTTTCCTATTGGAGCTGTCAGTCTCTGGCATTTAAGGCTTGCTCTTTGTCAGTTACTGCTTCATTTTGGTGGAGCACATTCTCCGGTTTCTTATGGAGAAAGGGTGTAAGAGAAGTAATTTGGGAGGGCTTGCAAATCTGATAGTTCCTTTGTTCACTGTAGCCTTTAAATTTTTTTTAAAATGCACCTGAGGATATATTTATTGATTTGAGAGAGAGAGAGAGAGAAATGGATGTGAAAGAGAAACATCAGTCAGTCGCCTCCTATACATGCCCTGACCAGGGATCAAACCCACAACCCAGATATGTGCCCTGACTGGGAATTGAACCCGCTCCAACCAACTGGCCACCTGGCCAGGGCTCACTCTGGCTTTTAATTGATGGCTTTGATGAAGTTTGTACTTCTGAGGTAGTACTCATCTGTTCTCAGAAGTTTGAAGCTGCTGCCTTCTGGAGTTGTTCTTGATAAGTTTCTGCCATTTTGAGTTGAAATCATTTTATCCAACCATTTTTCTCTCTGGGAATTCCATGATGATAAATCTTGGTGTAGGACTGTGTGATTGGCCTTTTCACAGTGGAAACCCCATTCCGCACTCCTCCTGGGGCCTCACCTCTGTCCTTTCTTTAAGTAGAAATAATGTCCATCAGGTCTCAGGGAAAGATTGCCTTCAGTGCTGGGAAGTTTCGCTCCCTGACAGCCATATCCCCTCCATTTTCTTTGCTAATGGGCGTGCTGTGATATTGGCTGTCCCGAATTGGCCCCCAAACTCTTCATTTTTGCTGTTTGATTTTTCGGTCTTTTTGTTCAACTTTCTTGGACATTTTCTAAATTGTATCTTACATTGAATTTTTAATCTGCCATCATTGTATTCTAAGAGCTCCTTTTTATTCTCTGAATATTTCTCTCTAATAACATCTTGTCCTTATTTCGTGGATATACTTAGAGCTCTGAAGCGGCTAGAATTTTTATTTTTATTTCTTTAAATTTCTTCCTGTACTTTTTTCTCTTCTCTAATTTGCTTTGCTGTCTCTCTGTTAGATGTTTTCTTTAATATTGGAAAGTCTTACTATTCCCTCCTGTTTTAGAGGAGCTATCTAAAAAGAGGACTGGAAGTTCTTTAAATAGCGGATGGGTTTGGCAATTCTGGGCTTCATTCTAGCGTGAGCTGGCTGTTTTGTTTAGGAAACCCTGATGTTATTATTTTTAGGTTCCTTTTTAAAATTTTTGTAGCTGATCAGACTTCCCAGAAAAAATATAAAAATATGACTAGTCAGAAAGCTAAGTTAGAAGGCTGGGGGTTCTTTCTCACTGTTCAGCGGTAATCTTTTGTGCAGTCTCCCTTCAGCGTGAAATCCTCTAGTCCAAAATCCTTTGTTGACTCTTCAGAGAGTATGTAGCCAGTCTCCTCCTAGGTGGGGCCTGGGGCTTTGGAGGCAGTCACTTGTCCATAAGAAGTGAGGGAGAGATTCTGGGGGTCTAACTAGTTCAAAAGCCCTTTGGCCAATTCTGCAACCCACATTCACCCCCAAGTCCAGAGGAACCCGGTGCTGCCAGTCCTTCCACCTTTTGGGGGTTTTATAATGTAAATGAAATTGCTTCTCCATGGTCCTAGTTTTGGACTAAGTTTTCTCTAGTCTGCTAAGCCACTTGCCACTCATCTGTTTGCTCTCCATCTTCCAAAATTGTGTTACTGTCTCGTCTTCTGTTCTCTTTGTCTTTATCTGTTTATGTTCTAGTAGTATTTGAGGGGGGAGCAGAACTAAAGGCATGTGTTCAGTGCTCCATCTTCAAATAAAAGTTTCCCTTGACCTGAGGTTTTTTTTTAAATTCTCACCTGAGGATATATTTATTGATTACTGAGAGAGAGGATGTGCAGGGTGGGAGGAAGAGAGAGAAACATCGAACTATTACCTCCCATACATGCTCCAACCGAGGACTGAACCCACAACCAAGGCATGTGCCCCGACCAGGAATCAGACCTGCAGCTTTTTGGTGTACTGGACAACGCTCCAACTCAGTGAGCCACCCAGCCAGGGCTTGACGTGAGTTTTTAGTTGTTGTTTATGAAGCATGTGATCGCACGTGTGAAGAGGATTTCTGTGTAAGCTGCGAATCTCCATTTCCCCCACTCCAGTTCCTTCCTTACCTACAGTGGGGCGGGGTATGGCGGAAGGTTCCCTGCTACAAAGCAATATGGGCATTCCCTTCTTGTCATTATTTCCACATGTATAAGATCAAGGAATTAAAATAGATTATTTTAGAGTCTTTTTGTACACACAGATTGATTTTATTTCCTCGAAATGAAGATGCTCGTTTCAGTCTGCAGACTAGGAAACAGAGTCGTAGCAGCCGACTGGGGAAACGCGGAATGTAAACTTCTCCTTGTGTTTGTCCGTCAGGCTCTGTAACTCGGACATCTTGGCAGTCCCAAGTAAAATTGCAACTCGTATTCCATGAACAAGAAACTCTTAAAAGGTTAAAATTTCTAGATTTTTTCCTCTGGGCTATTTCAGCTGTTAATAGTTCAGCTCCCAAGCATAATTTGGATTCACGTTCTCAATAACCCAGTGTTAGTTTTGAGCCAGAACAACAGGAGAGATAGTAGAGACTGAGGTCTCTTTTATCCCCTCCCACCCTCTGCCCGGAGGGCCATCCTGGTCCAGGAAATGTGTCCTCCCCCTCCAAGCTGTGCCTGAGGAGATTACAGCCCCTCTGTATTTTCTCTCTCCTCCGCGTCGCTGTGTCTCAGTTGGGTGGAAAGACCGTGGACATTGCGTGTCACTGTGGTTTTGACTGGTGGGTTTGATCACTAGTCCAGTGTGCTCAGTAGTGGTTTGTATAATGACTGAGGAGAAAATGTGATCTGTGAAGCCAAGGACCTTGTGGCTCAGAGACCAAGGCAAGGTTCCTCAGGGTGGAGCTTCACAAATGGAGTTGAACTAGAGCCACCCCTGCCTCCAGCTGCTCAAACAATCTCCACGGGTTGGGGTGGGGAACCAATTTGTCAAAGTTCCCCAGGTTATTATGATACTGACTGGGGGACTATTGTCTTAGGGACTGAGACCAAAAAGAAAATCTGAGCCTGGAGCACTTGCAGAGCTCTGGAGAAAAATAGCAGAACAGAAACTGCACCTGGTGCTCCTAGCCAGCTGATGCTTCTGTCAATCACAGACGCTATTTCAAACTCCCTCGGCTTTTCTCATATCTCTACACTACATCCTTTCTCCTCATTCTTAGATAATCTTGCTTCTGAAACCAGAGAGGAAATGGAAACCTTCAGGAAGCTCTGTCCCAACTTCTTTTCTTTCCTTCAGAAAAAGTGTGTGTGTGTGTGTGTGTGTGTGTGTGTGTGTGTAATGCATATATAAATGTATGTTTACACTCACCTTTGCTTTTCTAATTGAGGTTAGCCCTTTCACTTATGCCTCCCTTTAGCAATGACCCCTCCTATGTATTTTTTCACTCTGGAGTTCGGAAGAGATATCTCAAACAGAGTAAATGCATTTGGAGCCCTTAGCCCAGAGGTGTTAGCAGATGCCATGGGATGGATTACAGAGGAGCAGGCCCCTCATGGGGCTCTGAATACCTTCAGAAGGAAAGATCTAGTCAGGGAGGAGGCACCAACAGGGGAGACCAGAAAAGTGGAAGAACCTCTAAGAGAAGGAAAGCAAGAGAAGAGAGTCTTCAAAAGAAGTCATGGTCAGCTGTGTGAAAGATTGTTGAGATGTCAAATAAGGCAACAGTGTGAAATGGACATTCAGTTTGGCAGTGTGCATGTCATGGACGCCCTGAGCTAGAGCTGGATGGCAGAGGCTCGGGCTGGACCCGTGGAGATGTGCCAGCTCCCCTGGAGCCCTGCGGCAGCAGTGGTTATTGGTCTGTATAGTGCACAGGGCTGATCAGGTTGTCATTTTTCCTTCTTATGAGAGCCTGTTATATTTATTATTTTGTTCTGATTACCAAAGCAGTATGTACTCGTAAAAGTTTTAAACATTAAAAAATATGACTGAAGGTAATCTTCATAATCATATTACCTCATACGTAACCAATGTTCATCATTTAACGTATATCCTTCGAGATTTTTCTGTGCACATGCCACCACATACACACACTTTTACACATCTACTTTACAAAACTAGGTTATTGCCAGATAGTCCGTTAAAGCTTGCATTTTGATGTGTGCATTTCAGACATCTCACTGCATAAACAGATGTCTTCTACTGTGCTATGGTATATTCTCTGGACATTTGAGTTTTATTTAGACATTTTTGCTGTCTCGCATAGAGCTGCCCTGGACATGCTTGTGCATATTTACTTATACATCTGTTTCATATGAGGACAGGAATTTCTGTGGGACAAGTTCCTAAAGTGGAATTGTGGGGTCAAAGGGCAAGTATATTTGACATTTTGTTACTGCTACAGTGCCCAAAGAAAAGGGCTTTTTTTTTCCTTTCTTTTTTTTTTTTTAGGGTGGAAGAACTTTGAGCATCAAAATGTCAATGAGAGGCAAATAAAGAGTAGGTTGAAGTCACAGGAAAAGTGCTGAATGTTCCATAGTGGGAAGGCCAGTGGCAAACCAAGACATGGGAGGAGCCTTTACGCTGAGGGGGTGGATAGGATGAGAGGGGGCAGGGTCCTCAGTCACTGCTGCATCCTGGAGCCTCGCACAGCGCTGGCACGTGGCGGGCACTCAACAAATGCTGGTTGGTTGAATGAATAAATGAATGTTGTTTGGTTGATTCAACAATGGAACTTCATGATGTTTCCATTAGAAAGCATCAAGTTTCCCACTTTCTCTACATAAAGAAGGTTAAGATTTCCTACTGAAACTGGTGAAGGAGGAGTTGGAGATTTAAAAGGCCCTTACTTAGTGAACCCAGTTGCACAGGTCAGACAGGACTCCAAGTCTAGGCATCTCTTACCTTCCTCTCCAATCAGCCTGCAAGTCCTGTTGATTCTAAGGCCTTAATATCACCGATCTCCATCTAATTCTGTTCATCCTCACTATTGCGATCATTGTGTTAGTTCTAGCCTGGATTTTCCTTTAAGAGCAGCCTCTTGATCTCCTGTTTCCTCTTGTGCATGGCTCAGGACTCTCACTTTTAGCTCCCAGCCCAGTGCAGTGAGGCTTCTGCTCTCCCTGGAGGGTCACATGTATGTTGATTTACCTAAAGCCTTCATGAGTAAACGCCTTGGTGGTCACTTTTATATCTCTAAGACCTACTGTATTGCTTAGATTGCTTTGCATGCTAAATAAGTGATAGATACCATTTTATGTAGGAAAGTCTGATGCTTATCTAAACTTGGTACATGAAAAGGACTAGGGGAAAATCAGGCATAATGAGATGAATTTACAAAGACCAAGAACTTAAGACATTTAATCCTTGAACAAGCTTCAGGATTATTACTCTCTCCCTAGGGAGAGGCGATCTGATTTAAGTGTCATTTGTAGTATTATTTTATAATTAGCATGTTAAATGCGTATTTTGAGAAAATCTAAATGCCTTGTATCTCTCAGGTGATTTGACTATATTCAAGTGGTCTGTTTATTTTTTTAAAATTTCAGTTAAAGAACTATACTTTGTGGTATTTTCTAGAGTAGAAATGCCTGAACCTTCTTAGCTGCATCTGGCCGGCTAGAGAATAATCACATGATTGAAGTCCCTGATGGGATTCTAAAAGAAATGGCCTTCCAATCCATTAAATATAGAGCTCCCAAATTGGCCTGGAGCATTCCCATTTGGATCTGCCTTGCATCATCACGCCCCACCCCCCCCTTCTCCTGGGAGCATTGTAGCAAGTCCTTACCTGCTGGTAACTGAACTAGAATTTCAAGTTTCGGAATCAAAGTGGAATGAAAGAAGAGACAGGAGGAGTTGCTTTTTTTTTTTTTTTTTTTTTGGAGCAAACGGCAGGGTTCAGACCTTCTAATGCATTCTATTCACAGCTAAGAAGAGCTACGGTCAGAAGACCACGAGAATCACTTACATCCCTGGGACCTTCTAGAGCGGTGCGTTGTCCTTGTGGGAGGGTTGCAGTCTTGTAGAAAGAGATCATTGCGCTGTGGCACATGGCACAGGGTCAGACATTGCTTGCTCTGGCTGCTCCCTCCCCAGCCAGATCTAAGTTTCCCTCAAAGAGCCACCTGTACACAGCACTGTCAATATGTCCTCAGCGGTTAGTGTGGCCATCACTGTGGCCACTTCTTCAGCAGAAAGGACTAACTGGGGTCAGATCTGGGTTCCCCACTTCTGAACACTTCCCTAAGGCTATTGTGCTGTTAAAGGAAGAGCAGAAGAGACGGCCTTGCTGCCAAGGTGGAACTTGACTTGCTGAGCTTTTGCTGAGTAGCGCCAGAACAAAGGCTGATGGCTGAGTGCAGGCAGTCAGAGTTATGTGGCCTAAGGTGATACCCTGAACTACTTGGCTTGATTCATCCGGAAGGGCTTTCTGTCATATCAGTCTTTTACTTAACTGGTGGCTTAAAAAATGTGCCAGTACATTGAAATTTAAGTAATGGGAGTGATTTAGAAACATCTAAGTAATACAGTAGAAAATGCATAAAAACAGGATTTACATGTTTCTTGAGTTTTCTTAGTTTGTAATATTAGACTTTATGTGCACTTTCCTAATTTCTGTTGTTACACAACATTTAATAAACTGCCATTAACATCTTTATTGTTTGACATATCCAAAGGCTAAACATATACCCCTTAAAAAGAAAAAAAGTCTTTTAGGAGGGGGCAAACACAACATTTTCCCTCTCATTACGTAATACTTGTAGTTAATATTTAGTGTTAACTATATGCAGGTTCCATGCTAAACACATCATTTGCCACAAGTCATTTCCTCTTCAGAGCAACCCTGAGGGGGTGTGCGATTTTTCAGGTGCAGACCAAGTAGGATAACCCGCCCACAGTCACGTGGGTAGGCAGTGGTGGGTCTGGGGTTTGAACTCAGGTTTGTCTGACACCAGCAGCTGGCCTTGTAGAAAGAAGGCGTTCTCTCAGCAGGTAATTGTGGAGTGCCTAACATGGCCCAGGCACTGTCCTGGGTGCTTGGGATTTAACTACAAATGACGAAATACCTGCCCTCATGGGACTGAAATGGTATATAACAAGTAATTATTAATTATGTGCTAAAGAAAGCTACAGCAGGGCAAGGAGACAGAGTGGTGGCTCTATTCTGAGGCTAAATTAGGATTTCAAGGATGTTCTTACCTGAGGCAGGGATATTGAACAGAAACCTGAATAATGCAGGAGAGCGAACTACCTGAGACCAAGAAGCAGTACCACGTAGTGGTTACGAACATAGCCAGCATATGGGCTACTGGGTCAAATTCCCATCCTCCTGCTTGTTGCTGTGTGATCTTGGGCAAAATACTTAACTTCTCTGTGCCTCTTCACTAGTGATACAGAACTAACAATCATACTTATCTTTATAGGGCTGTTGTAAGGATGAAATGGGTTCACATATGAAAGGAACTTAAGGTATGAAACAGGCACTAAGATATGTTAAGCACTCTTAACATGTCAGTGTTAAGTGCTCGTTATTATCTAAGCCCTCTGGAGTGGTGAGAAATAAGTAGCTGGTTTCTGAGTAGGTTTTGAAAAGCCAGCTGCCTGGATTTACTGAGGAATTGGGGGTCAGTCACTATATGAGGGAAAGGAGTCAGGGATAACTCTAGGAATTTTGGTCTGGTTAGTTTGGTGGATTTGAAGGCCGTTTATGAAAATGGGGAAGACTTGGGGTGTAGTACAGTTCAGTGTCTGTAGGACCACTCATTATTGTGCAGCCGGCACCGCCGACCATCTCCTGAACTCTTCTATCTTGCAGACTGGAAACTCTGCACCCATTAAACAGGAACACGCCGTTCTTCCCTCCAGTTCTGGCAGCTGCCATTCCACTTGCTGTCCCTGTGAAGTCAACTGCTCTAGGGGCCTCCCATCAGTGAACTCATACAGAATTTGTGCTTTTTTTGACTGGTTTATTTCACTTAGCATAATGCCCTCAAGATCCATCCAGGTTAGAGCATGGGTCAGACTTTCCTTTTTAAGGCTAAATAATACTCCATTGTATGCTTTGTGTATCCCTTCACCAGTTGATGGGGACCTGGGTTCCTCCCACCTTTTGGCTTTTGAGAATAATATTGCTATGAATATGGGCATGCAAATATTTGTTCAGGTTCCTCCTTTTCCTTCTTTTGGTATATACTGTATAGTTTTATAATCTACTTTTTTACTTTGAAATCTATTTTTAGAATTTTCCAGGTCATAAATATTATTCTACAAAATGATTTTTAAGTGATTGCATTATATACTACCATATAGTGGAATTTAAGCAAGCAACTCTTTCTATTTCCTAGAAATAAAATGTGTAAGATTAAAGGATATGACTGGTAGTAAAGCTTTAGCTACATTTGCCAAGTTGCCACCCAGAAAGCTCATACTGCCTGGCACCGGGGTTATCTCTGTGTGTTCCCTGCACCTGTGCTAATTAGACAGTGTTAATTATTTTCTGCCAGGTTGATAATTAAAGATGGTATATCAATTCCGGTTTTCCTTTTACGCCGATGTAGGGCTCACTTTCTGGGTTAGAGGTGGTTTGTGGCCGGTTACTACGGGAAATCCTGCTTGGTAAACTCTCAGCTTGTGAGATGACGAGGAAAATGGCAGTCCACGGGTTCTTAGACTTTCGGTCCAAGGCAGATTCAGGCCGCTTTCTCGGTGTGCGTGTGGCCAGCTACTCTACCAGGGTTTCAGTTCTTCTGCTCTTGTGTGCCGAATCCACTTTTAGTTCCGTTCACAATTTCTCACGTAAAGTTCAAAAATCCAAAAAGTGCTGGAAAACAGTAGTTTTTGATAATTCATCTGGTGATAGAGCCTGATAAATCTGAACTCATTTGATAGAAAAACCTGACCTCAACCAACATGAAACTATGTATTTTTTTATTTATCCTACTTAAAGTGACTATTCACATTGTTTGGCTGCAAAACAGAAAGGTGTTTGAGTAAGGGGTGCTACCCCAGACCTTACTAGGGGTGCATAGTAATATATATAATATATACATGTGAGAGTTTTTTTCTTTTTTTAAAGTAATTTTTTATTTTTCAGTTGCAGTTGGCATACCATATTATATTAGTTTCAGGTGTACAACACGGTGATTACACATTTCTGTAACTTAGTGATCACCCGATAGACCTAGCGCCCAGCTGGCACTACACACAGTTATTGCAATAGTATTGACTCTATTCCCTGTGCTGTACTTCACCTCCCAGGACTACTCTGTAACTACCAATTTGTATTTATTAATCCCTTCACCTTTTTCACCCATCCTTCAACCCCCCTCCCATCTGACAACTGTCAAAAAATGTTCTCTATGAGTTTGTTTCTGATTTTTTTTTTTTTTAAGATTCCACATAAAAGTGAAATCATCTGGCATTTGTCTCTCCCTGTCTGACTTATTTCATTCACCACAATACCCTCCAGGTCCATCCATGTTGTTGCAGATGGCAGGTTTTCATTTTTCTGGGTTGCTGAGTCATATTCCGTTGTACAGATGCACCACTTCTTCTTTATCCATTTGTACACTGATGGGCCTTCTTGGCTGTTGTAAATAATGCTGCCGTGAATATGTGGATGCACATGTCTTTGAATTAGTATTTTGAGTTTCTTCAGATAAATACCCAGAGGTGGAATTCCTAGATCCTCTTTGTCTCCTGTTATAGCCTTTGTCTTAAAGACTATTTTGTTTAGTGTAAGTATTGCTACCCCAGCTTTTTGTTTGTTTGTTTGCTTTTCTGCACTGCCTTTTCCATCCTTTCACTTTTAGTTTGTATGTATCTTCTGATTTGAAGTGAGTCTCTTGTGGACTGCATATGCAAGGAACAGTTTTGTTTTGTTATCCATTCAGTCACTGTATGTCTTTTTATTGGAGCATTTAATCCGTTTACACTTAAAGTAATTGTTGATAGATGTTTATTTATTGCTAATTTATTACTCATATTTTTATCATTTTTCTTCTTCTACTTAAAGAAGACTCTTTAACATTTCTTATAATACTGGTTTGGTGGTAATGAACTCCTTTAGCTTTTTCTTATCTGGCAAGCTCTTTATCTGTCCTTTGAGTCTAAAAGATAGCTTTGCTGGGTAGAGTAATTTTGGTTTTTGTCACTTTAAATACTTTTTTGCCAGTCCCTCAACATACAAAGTTTCTGTTGAGAAATCAACTGACAGCCCTATGGGAGCTCCATTGTAGGTAACTAACTGCTTGTCTTTTACTGCTTTTCAGATTCTCTCTTTGTCTTTAATCTTTTGCATTTTAATTACATGTCTTGGTGTGGGCCCCTTTTGGTTCATCTTGTTTGAGACTCTGTGTGCATCCTGGGTTTGTATGTTTGTTCCCTTCACCAGGTTAGGGAAGTATTCCTCATTATTTCTTCAATTCCTGTCTCTCTTCTCCTTCTGGTACCCCTATGATGCAAATGTTGGCATGCTTGATATTGTCCCAGAGGCCCCTTAAACTATCCTCATTATGTTAAATTCTTTTTTTCTTTTTGTTGTTTTGATTTGTTATTCTTTGCTACCTTGTCATCCAAATTGCAGATTCATTCCTCTGCTTCATCCAATCTACTGTTAATTCCCTCGAATGTATTCCTTCATGTCAGTTATTATATTCTTTATTTTTGACTGGTTCTTTATTATAGTTTCTATGTCCTTTTTTATGCTGTTGAAATTCTCAATAAGTTCCTTGAACATCCTTATAACCATTGTTTTGAACTCTGTATGTGATAGGTTGCTTGCCTCCATTTCATTTAGGTTTTTCTGGGGTTGGGTGGGGGGTAGATTTCTCCTGTTCTTTTATTTGGGGCATGTTTCTTTTTGGCTGCCTTCCTGTGTGTGTTTCCATGTATTAGGTAAAGTTGTTACATCTCCCAGTCTTGGTAGAGTGGTCTTATGTAGTAGATGTCCTGTGGGGCCCAGTGGTGGACTCTTCCTTATCACCTGACCTGGGTACCCCTGGTGTGTTCCTTGTGTGGGTTGTATGAACCCTCCTGTTGTGGTTGAGCCTGGATTGCTGTTTGGAGGGATTGACCCTTAGGCTGACTGGTTGTCAGGACTGGCCATAACTCCAGCTGTTGTGCGGGTGCTGACCCTCTATACTGTAGTTCACTGTAGCAAGGTTCTGATAACTCCCTAATTCTCCCCTTGAGTGTGTCATTCATGGAGGTGGTTGGGTGGTACTCTCGTGTGGTCTGAAGCTGCCCACAGGGTGTATTGGTTCAGGCCCGAGGTCAGCTGCTGCCTGTGCCCTGCCCCGGGCCAGCTGGTATGAGCTACAAAGTGATCGACAAATGGCTGCTACTTGTGCTGGTCTTGGAGGTACCTGGTAGAGGCTAATCTGAGAACTCGACCAACTGCTGCTTGTCCTGGAGTTGGGGTTGCTTCGCAAGAGGCACAGAACATGCCGAGGTCAGATATTTCTTGTTTGGGGTTTGTAAGTCTTTTAGAGATTTTAGAAGAGTCTGTAGCATGAGCCAAGACAGGGCATTTGTGTGGAAAAGCCACTGGACAGTGCTTGGGTGGGCCAGAAGATTGGGTCGGGTAGGGTCTCAGAGAATCACTTGGGTGGAAGCTCACAGTGATAGCCAAGTTGATGGAAACTCAGATATGATGCTAGTTTGGGGGAGGGCTCAGCAAAGATCAATGGCTTCTGTTAGTGCTTATTTCTTGGAGAAAACTACCCTTCCTGCCCTCTTTCTGAAGCCAGATAATTCGGTTCCTCCCAGTAGGCCCCTGGTGCCTTTCCAGCTGCTGTCCCAGCCCTGGAGCTCAGAGTGAGTGGGTCCATTGGAAGGTAAATCCGTGTGGGCCCTTTAAGAGGATGGGCACCTCCAGAAGCCCTCAGTCTTACTTAGCCACTGTTCCTGCTGGTTTTCAAGCCAGTAGTTACGGCTACTTGTCTTCCTGGCACTGACCAGAACCCTGGGCTGGGGCACCTCATTCTTCAGGGGGACCTTTGCAGTTGAGGTATCTCTCCCAATTTTCAACCTGCCCCATGTGTGTGCATATGTGTATGTGTGTGCAAGTGTGTGGCATCGGTCCATTCCGTACCTCTGTCCCTCCTACCAGTGTCAGTGTGGCGGCTTCTATATTTCCTTAGCTATAGGACTTCTGTTCAGCCAGACTGCAGGTGGTTCTCAATGATGGTTATTCTGTCATTTAGTGTAATTTTGAAGTGGTCATGGGAATAGGCAAGTACAATGTTTACCTACTCTGCCACCTTGACCAGAAGCCTCTCGAGATTTTTCTTTTGAATTCTGAAAAATGCTGAATTCTGAAGCACAAAAGGCTTGGCATCAGAGATGCTGGAAAAGGGAATGTGGACTTACAGTTTTTTTTCCCTCTTGCATTTCTATGTTCTCATCCCTCCCAGGCTTCAGAAACTGACTTTGAAATCAGGCCTGCTCTTACAGTTAAGCCTGACTTACATGTGCTCTGAATTTAAAGACAATAGAAATTTAAGAGTGGTGTCTTCTTTCATCTCCAGAACATTATAATCAGTGTAATCTGGGAACTGACAGGTCAGTAACTGGAGCCAAGCTTCAGCTGAGCCGTAGCCAACTGCGGGTTTGGGGAAGTGTTCAAGAGGGGACCTGAGGGCCTTAGGAGACCTGAACCAGTTGAACTGTGAAGTGGTAGTGATAGTTTTCCAAGTCATTTTTGGGACATATTTCCATAATTAATACCATTTGTCCTTTTTAGAACATGAACTGTCTTAGCAAGGCTTTTAAAAAGCAACACTAAATTAGTTAAATGAAATAAAATCACTGTTTAATCATATGATTGGGTATCATTAATGTTACTAAATTTAAATAAATAGTTTATTAAAATAATAATGGAAATGGAAAAGTTGACTCAAGTTCATGTGGAATTGCAAGGGGCCCTGAGTAGCCAAAACGACTTTGGAAAAGATGAACAAAGTTGGAGGACTCACATTTCCTGATTCAAAACCTTGATAAAACCACAGTCATTAAATGGTGTAGTGCTGGCATGTAGACAAACATATAGACCTAGAGAATAGAATTGAGAGTCCAGGAGTAAGTCGACATATCTGTAGCCTTTGATTTTTGAAAGGGTACCAAGTACATTCAATGCAGTAGTGAGTCTTTTTAACAAATAGTGCTCTGACAACTGCATTTCCACACGCTAAAAAGAACGACATTGGGCCTCTATCTCACATTATATACAAAAATTAACTCAAAGTGAATCGACAACCTAACCATGAGAGTTTACCATAAAACTCGTAGAAGAAAACTTAGAGGTAAATCTTCATGCCCCTGAACTTGGCAATGATTTTTAGGCACAACACCAAAAGCATGAGCAACAACAATAGATGAGTTGGATTTTATCAAAATTAAAAACTTTTGTTCATCAAAGGACATTCTCAAGAAAATGAAAAGACAACAGAATGGGGGAAATATTTGGAAAGTATGTATCTATAAGGCTTTAATATCCAGAATATGAAGAACTCATACAACTCAACAAAAAGACATTCTCGTTGAAAAATGGACAAAGGATTTGATTAGACATTTCTCTAGGAAGATACACAAATGGCCAATAGCATGTGAAAAGTTGCTTAACATCATTTGTGGTTATGGAAATGCAAATCAAATCAAATCAAAACACTACTTCATACCTGCTAGAATAGCTAAAAAAAAATTTAAAAATCAGAAAACAAGTGTCAACAAGTGTCTTAAGAAATTGGGATCCTCATACCTTCTGATGGGACTGTAAAATGGTGCAGCCACTATGGAAAGTAATTTGACGGTTCCTCAAAAACTACACCTAAAATTACTGTATGACTCAGCAATTCTATTCCAGTTTATTCCCCCCTGCCCAAAATTGAAAACAGGGCCTCAGATATTTGCGTGCCATTGTTCATTGCAGCGTTATCCACAGTAGCCGAAAGGCGAAAACAACCCGAGTGTCCATCAGTAGGTGAATGAATAAACAAAATGTGGTATATGCATGCAATGGAATATTATTCAGTCACAAGGAATGACACATGCTACAACGTGAATGAATCCTGATATCATCATGCTACGTAAAATAAGCCAGAAACAAAAGGACAAATATTGTATGATTCTACTTACATGAAATATCTAGAATAGGCAAATTCATAGAGACAGAAAGTAGTCTAGTGGATTGAGGGGAGGGGAATTTGGGGAGTTATTGCCTAATGGGTTACAGAGTCTCCAAGGTGATACAAAAAACTCAGAAATAGTGGTGATGGTTGCACAACAGCGTGAATGGAACTAATACGACCAAATTGCACACAGTTATTGAGGAAGGGCGTGGGTTGAGGGAGACGGGAAGGACAGTGCATAAGAGAAGTTAAAAAAAACACTAAACATGACCGGAAATGTAATAAAATGGAGAAAATGTGCTTACCAGAGATCTTCTTGTGGGTGTTCATATTATTTGTGGGTGAAAGAAATCCTTAGAGTAATCACTTAGGGTAGGACTGGGAAGGTGAGACGCCAAAGGGACTCACTGAACTGTCTGTCCCCCTTCTGTTCTGCTGTGGAGTCTTTTGTGCTTGGGTGGGAGCATGTGTCTATTTGATGTGCTGCTGGAGTGGTAGGCAGGGTGGAGGAGAGACTGAGTCCCTTCTTTTTGTAAATATTGTCCAAATATTTGAAGAATACAATCATGAAGGGACGCTATATTATTAGCCTGCTTTGTGTGTGGACGTTGTCTCCGTGTGGTCCAATGCAGTAGATTTCTGGGAATATAAAAGCTCTCATTATTATGTAGGTAATTAAACTGCATTCTGAGGAAATGAAGAGCACTAGTAGCTTTTCAAGAGTGACAAAGAGCACTTTTGTCTTTTCTCAAGATGGGAAAAACAGAATTCTAATGGAAATCATCAACTTGAATTTAGAGTTTGCACTCCAGAAATGGTTAGAGGGGAATGTCTCATTTTTTTTTTTCATTTAAGTATTATGGTCATTTAGTTATATTCCAGTAACAAACTGGGGTCAGAAATTGATCCATCCAGATTCAGAAAAGAGGAAACAGCCCTGGCTGGTGTAGCTCAGTGGATTGAGCACAGGCTGGGAACCAAGGGGTTACCAGTTTGATTCCCAGTCAGGGCACATGCCTGGGTTGTGGGCCAGGTCCCCGGTGCGGGGCACATGAGAGGCAACCACACGTTGATATTTCTCTCCCTCTTTCTCCTTCTCTTCTCCTCTCTCTAAAAATGAATAAGTAAAATCTTTAAAAAAAAAAAAGAAAAGAAAAGAGGAAACATTTCCTGATTCACGTTTGTTTTTATTGAAAGTAGTAGCCAAGAGTGCTTAGGACATTGAGGTCATTCAAAAATATTGGCTGAATTAATGTTATCTTTTTCTATGTTTTTATTTATTTCATTATTTTAAAAAGGGGTGAATTACAGGGATAGTCAAAGTAAAAAGTAGCATAGAAAAATTAGTGCCTAACAATTTTAAGGATGCCAAAATGTATTCAAGATTGAAGTAAAGTAATATTAGCCAATACTTACATAGTACTTAACAGTTTCCAAGTCATTTTTATATATGTGTCCACAATTTATTTTCCACAATGACTTTCTGATGTAGGTGTTATAATATACAATTTATTGATGAGGTAACTGAGACTTAGGGTTAAGTGATGTGTCTGAAGCCACAGGGTTATACTGTATAGAGGTCTTATAATTCAGGTCTACTGACCTATGTGGTAGAATACAGTCATCTTAGCCTTGACAGAAAGTCTCCTGTCCTTATGTTTTATGTTTCATTATTAGCTTTCTTTTCATTAATAATGACTCTTTGGCCCCATTTTAGAATTTAGTATCTCATTTAATGTTTTAGGGCCTATATAGGTTTACGACCTATGATACACTTTTCCCTACCTGTCATCAATATACTGTAGATCCTGTTAAACCAAGGCCAGAGAAAGAGATACTGGAACCTGGAAATGAACATGACTACCACAGGCCCTGGCCAGGTAGCTCAGTTGGTTAGGATGTCATCCCGATACACCAGGGTTGTGGGTTTGATCTCTGGTCAAGGCGCATACAAGAAGCAGCCAGTGAATGCCTAAACAAGTGGAACAACAAATTGGCATTTCTCTCTCTCTCAAATGAATAAATAAAAAGAATTTTAAAAATCAGATGAGACTACTGAGGCAACATGATGTGAGGCCTTGAGGGATAGACTCAGCTGTAAGTAGTATGCGGAGTGAGACTGGGCAGGCTGACATAACATCTGGCAAGTACGGAGTGATGGGAAATGGTGGCTCATGTGCATGGTTGTTTTTAGAAGAGTGGTTGGAAGTGTTGGCATTCGAGTCAAACGTGGCATGTATTCTGAGGCCAGTTCTCAGAATCTTCTAGTCACATGGGAAAAGAGAGTTTCAGGTACAGGACCGTTTGGCAGGTCATCAGACGTCCTGCCCAATCTGTATATGTGAGTGCATCCTTATTCCCAAGGTGATGTGGGCCATTCCTTTGATATTTCTTTAGTTGTACATTCACTAGACCGCAGAAGTCCTGAGAACAGTTTTCTACACTTCCTTCATCTTGGTAGTTGTACTCATATCACCAAGCTCAAATCCATTTACTCACTTTATGAGACTTTTTCATTAGTTCTAATTGTGACCACTATATCAATAAATTTTACTGCTTTGTACTATCATTATTTGTTTTTCAAAATATGTTAGTCTATTATTTGTTAATTTTTTTGACTTGTACTTACAGTACTATCTTAATTCTTTATCAACTTAGATTTAGTATTGGAGGCCCCTTAGAATTATTCACAGCAGCTCAAGAGACAAATTATTGTATTCAAAAAATTTAGAATCGGACAGATTCAGATCCCTCTTGTGTCAGTTCTAGTGGTTGATTTCAGGCAACTAATGATCTTGAATTTTTACCATCTATCCGAACAAGGACGCAAACAGGATTAGATAAGACCAGACGCTTGGTAGCGCCTGGCACACTAAAAAAGCTCAGGAAATTACTTACTTTTTTTTCCTATCTCTAGGTCTGTGTACATTAATATATATTTATATAATGTTTTATGTTTTTACAACATGTTTTTGAATTGTCATTTGTATCCTTTACACAACCCTGCCAGATAAACCGGGAGAGTAATTTTATTACCGTGTTCAGATAAATAAACTGAGAGCAAGTTATTGCCTAGGATCACGCAGCTAAGCTGCAGAATCAGGACTTGAAGCCAGCCAGTCCCTTTAGTCCATGCCCGGTCTGTTTTCACCTGTGGTCTCTCATGTGTTCACGACATCTCTGATCATGTCAGTGGCAACCAGCCACCAGGACAAATATGTCAGTCGGACCCAGCCACCGCCATGCTGGGGCTGTCAGGCAGGTGGCATGTGGATGTGACTGATCGCTTTTATCGCTAGGGCACTACTTATCAGGCACTTTGGATTTTACCCATGAATTTCTTGAAAGGTCATTTTGTGTTCCCTGGTAGATAGTAACTTGTCCTTGCTATAAAATTATAGATAATGGCTTTTTTAATTGGCTGTTTCCTGATATACACTAGACATTGAGTGCCTGTCAAACCTGATTTGAGTTGTGCTTTCTTTGTGTGTCCATACAAAGTCCCAGTGATGTGTCAGCACCAAAGCTTTCTTTCACCACGTCAGAGCAGCTAGTTTTCAGTTCTCTGGCCAGCTTTTGGTGACCAAGTAACGCGGAGGTCCCAAGTATTTTTTGTATTCCAAGTGCCCAAATTAAATGAACTAATCGTGATGCCTTTCAAGGTGGTGCCTGTGTTGTATGAAGCAAGGCACTGGGACAATACTAAAAATACATTTTTTTAAATATGTTTATTGATTTGAGAGAGAGAGGAAGAGAGAAACATGGATGTGAGAAACATCGATTTGGTTGCCTCCCGTGCATGCCCCAACCGGGGACCAAACCCACACAACCTGGGCATGCGCCCGACGAGATTGAACCTGCCGACTTTTCGTGTGGGACGATGCAATAACCAACCGAGCCACCCCGGCCAGGGCTCTAAAAGTGCATTCTAAACAGTACACTAAAAAATGATTTATGTGAAGCAATATAACATGTTTGCCTTCTTTAAATTTTGCCCCTTGATTCTGTCTCTATTTTAATAAAAAGCCCTCAAAGTATCATCTTGATTTTGACTATTTTATTTTTGCTGAGAAATGAACTTTTTGGCTGCGTTAGATTACCAGAGATGAGAATATCTGACAGTAACTGGAGCCCGTCAGTGGTGGAAGCATGATGATCATCGTAGCATCATAAATCATTCCCTTCTCCATTCTATATTAGGTCGCGAGAGCAACTGCCGCAGCTTTTTTCTGCCTAGATGATGTTTCGATAAAGCCGTTTCTGTTTTTATTCACAAATTTACAGTTTCTCCTCTGTGTTGACATTAACCAGTAAACCTGTTAGTTCCCATTACCAGCAGAATAACTAACCCTAGAGTCTTATATTTTCTCTCACAAATCCTTTTAAGCTGCTTATGTGCCTTTCATGTGATACACTGTCTGAGTGATATATCTTGTTTCTCAACTCTGTCTTTAGGCAAAATGTTTACTTTTTAAAGCTGTCCTTTCATTAAAAAAATAATAAAGCAATGGCAGCTTTGTTTTATCTGTTGACCCTAGATACATAATAGATAAATTGGGCATCTAATTATAAAATGAAATAAAGGTAAAATGCAAAAGTCAAGTCACTCCATCAGATTTACAACACTCATTAAAAACAATACCTGCAGTGTTGTAATATTGTTGCATTGACTCATGAGTCCTGCCAGAAAACCTCACTGTATCAAAAACACCACAGATACAATTTTGTCAATATTTAAGTGCTATAAAATGGTTAGGTCTTTTCTTCCTACTGTAAACCGTGCTGCAAAATGCCAATTTAAAACACACCCTCATAGCCACTAGTGTAAGCACATGTCAGCCAGTTTTAAAGGTGGTCTACAAGGACGTAATTATCTTGGACAACCGTTGCTCTGATGTCGGAAACAACCAGCCTTTTCCATAGCAGCTCTCGCAGTGGAACAGGCTGGGCAGTAATTGCTGTCCCTGTCCTGGGGTTCTCAGAGGCGAGCACCTCAATTCTGGCTTTGGTTGCTGCTCTGCGAGGCTTGGCTCCAGGGACCGGTTTCCTGTTTCTGCCTCGTTCACATGTTGGGGGTCCTGCGATGAACTCAGTTCTTTGAAGGAGTTAGAATCACTCGTTTGTGTTTTCAGTGATCTGAGTATAGTGGACAAGACTCTGAGAGAACCTGAAGTCTAATCCTGACACTGCAAGGTTTCGCAGTGATGTGCCAAATCTCAGTATTTGGTGGCTGAATTGTTGGCAGGTATTTTGGTTTTGTTAAACAGTCACTTTGAGGTCTCTTGTGAATCTGCCGTAAACATGTCCAGCTTTCTCTTGGGCCACTGTAGGGAGTTTTTCTGGATCACTAGGAGCCTAGCCTTTTCTTTTACAAAGACCTTAATGGATTAAAAAATAATAATTTACATTAAAAGACATCACTACAAAGCCAGAATAACACTATATTTCATAAAATTGAAAGTAATCTCTTAGCATAATTTAACACTTATTCCATGCTCTGCCTTCCTGGTTTGGGTAAATATGTTCTTCACACCAGGTTTGTTCAAGTAAGGACCCAGTTGAGTGCCATATACTGCTAATAATTGCCTTGGTGTTGTGATTTATAATGAGAAACGTAGAGCTCCTAAAACCCTAGGAGCTTCCTAAGGGATGAGAGCAATAAACGTGCCCTTTGTTATGTTAATGAGGCGACTTTTGGAAAGGTCTTAGGTAATGAACTTTGGGGACTGGCTTCCAGAAGAACCTACCAGGTGATGAGAGGGTTGAAACTTTCAGTCTCGCCCCTGACCTGAGTGGTGTGGTGAGGGGTGAGGCTAAATGCATTGCCAGTGGCCAGGGACCGTCAGTCAGTCATCCTGTGTAATGAAGCCTCCAGAAAAACCCGAAGGACAGAGTTTGCAGGGCTTCAGGTTGGTGAATGTGTGGAGATGTGGGGAGAGTGGCACCCTCAGCAGGCCGTGGAAGCTCCGCTCCCCTGCCCCACACACAGTGCATTATGTGCCTCTTTACCTGGCTCCTTTCAATGCCTCGTTGGGGAGGAATAATTTCTCCTCCTCCATACAAAGGTTTTTTTGGTTAGTATAATAATCAAATCAATGTTGAACAAATTCACAGGAGAAAAACAAATTTAATTTTGTGCATACAGGAACCCCACATACATGAGAGGTTCGAAGACACAAAGGTAAAATGGGGTATAAGTGGAACAAGGTAATTTTGACTGCATAGGAAAATGTTCTTTATTAAATAAACTTCAGAACTTAATAAACTTAAGAACAAATATTCTTAAATATTTAAGCTTAAATAGCAATTATTAAAATTTAAATAAGTTTAAATAAATATTATTTATCAACAGGTTCAGCCTCTTAAATCACTGATGTGAAAAAGGCAGAGAGAAATTTAAAGAGCCCCGAGGAATATAACCCCAATGGTGCCTTTTCCCACACCACCAAACAATTCATCAGTTCTGACACTCTGAAGAGAGAGCATCAGATTCCACAGGCTAAGGGCTCAGTCCCACCAGACTGGCCCTGTTGAGCCCAGGAATGGGGATAGGGGTTTGGGGCTTTAGAGGAGAAGAGGGTCATTCACAGGATGATA
The DNA here is from genome assembly GCA_007922815.1 of Macrotus californicus. Lineage (NCBI taxonomy): Eukaryota > Metazoa > Chordata > Mammalia > Chiroptera > Phyllostomidae > Macrotus > Macrotus californicus. Next base: position 73,262 of record VMDR010002458.1, read on the forward strand.
AGGAGAGCAGATGTTCAGTGATTAGATGTTTGCCCTGCCATACAGATAGCTCATAAAAATTTATTTCTGGTTATAGCTCTTATTATGGGCAAGGCTCCCAATTTAAATTTGTTAACGAAGAGAGAAAAGTTACTCTGAGCGCACTGGTTCTTGAATGCCTTTAGCTCAAAATAATCCACATGCACATCTTGGGGAGGCCTGTTCTGAACGCCTTCAAACCCTTTATAATAAACTGGTAAATGTAAGCAAATGTTTCTATCACTTCTGTGAGCTGCTCTAGCAAATTGATGGAACCCCAGGAGAGGGTGGTGGGAACCTCCAATTTATAGCCAGTAGTGACGGCCTGGACTTTCTGCTGGCGAAACCACACTGCAAATGGTGGTTTTGGTCTCTCAGTATCTTTTAATCTGGAACAATACCTTGTATTCATGTCAGGAACTTGTTGATTGGAATAATATCTTGTACAGGGGCACACCTTCTAGATTTGGTTCCCTTATCCCTCCAGCACTGTGCTGTTCAGCACAGTAACCCCTAATCACACATGGCTATTGAGCTTTTGAGATGTGGTTAGTCCAAATTGAGATGTGTTGTGAGTATAACAACACATCTCTAAGACTTAGTACCAAAAAAAGATAAAATACGTCACTAATTTTTATATTGAATACATATTCAAATGATAATCTGAACATATCAATACATCATGATACTGAAATTTTCTTTTTCATTTTCTTAATGTCTCTAATAGAAACATTTATTTGTCTTCCAGGATATTTCTACCAGAAAGTGCTATTCAGCAGAGTTTAAAATAAAACTGCTACCCCAGAATGACTTCACATCAGCTCTCTGAGTCGTAGGAGAAGGAGAACATTGGCAGACTAAAATGTTTTGTAGCCACAGTTTTATAACATGCAGTGGCTCTGTCCTTCTGTGTAGAAGCCAAAGGACTTTCCATGCTGGATCTAGCCTAGAGCATCTTGAGAACTAATGTCCTCCAAGCTTGTCATTGCCCAATAGATGACGCAGCTGCTGTGGACCGAGTGTCCCTGATAGCTGAAAGTGTTAAATAATGTAAACCTGTAAGTGTGCCATGAATGTGCCACGAATGCTAAATACAGTTGGTAAGCCAGTGCTGCTGATTTAAAAGCAAAAAACGTATGTGAGCCGATGAAACCCCATGCTGTATTTATTTATGTGTCTGTTGTTTATTTTTAGCCTTGGAAAACCTTGATGAGATGAATGCCTCCAGTTTTGGAACCCTGGGAAGTCAGCATGATTTCCGATCCCCGGAGTTTGTGAGTATTACTATCCTGTCTTAAATTTGTAATGGTCAGCCAGAGATTTCTCACAAAGTGGAGGAAAAAAGGTGGCTTTTCTTTTTAATGGATTCTTGCCTTCAGTGGTTCTACATCTGGCACAAGTCTCACTGGCAGTGACTGTGTGTTCAGAGCTGTGGTTTTTGGGGAGCACGTTGCTATAGAACTGTGGTATCTTGGCATCATGCTCTGTAGGCTTGTTCTTCATGCTGTTCGTAATCATCAGTGGGAGCTCATTTCTGCGGTAAAATAGCATCATGTTTCCAAAGCTCCCCCATTGGTACCTTTGCTTTCAGTTTCCGCTGTTAGTAACTCTGGAAACCACTCTTTACTGAGCATGTACAGGTCCGTTAACCAGTCTGATTCTCATTGCATTCTGGGGCTTTCAGTGATACAGCTTATGTAGGTATATCTTGTTGGCCTAGGAATATTCTATTGGTTATTCCTGCCAACAACTAAATATTTTTACTAAATTAGACTCATTAAAGGTTAGCCATGATTCCTGTACTTAAGGAATTAAAAGTTTTATTAGATGCTACTGTGATTTTATTAATGCCTTGTTTTAAAAAAATTAAGCACATAGGTTGCCATCTGCAGAATGTCCTCACTAACTAGGTTTTATATTAGATTCATTTGAAGAGAGGGATGGGAAGAAGTGTCTCTGACTCCTGTACTGTATTATTTTACCAGAGGTGTAGAAAAGCCGGGATCCACCTGCATTTACAGATTTTTACCCCCTGCTGCAAATGGCTTATCTACCACTTTAGCAATGCAAAAATCTTTTTTTGATTTATTTTCCAAGTGTAATATACAGTCACCACTCTGGCAATTGGCAGAGCACCATTATATTATTGATAAAGGCAAAAAAAAGAACCCATTATGTGTTTTTCCTCTTCTCACGCACTCTTTATGGATTTCCCACTCAACGCAGCCAAGAGGAAGGAAACTAGGCAGTGCTCTGGATTGAAGAGTTCGCACATAAAACTGTGTCCACAATGCCATTTCATTTCCAAGTGTGGGCTCCTGTGGTGTACTAGCAGATTGCCTACTGTGAAAATCACTTGGCTGTAATAGAAAGACATGGTATTCGATGACTTCCCCATTATATTCAATGAGGTTTTCAGTGAGGGAAAATCGTGAATGCTCACCAATATTCCTGCATCTTAAAGTAGCAAAGCAGTTTTGTGCTTTTCTAATTTCTGCAGTTAGAGCCCCCGAAGCAGAATTGACACAGATATTTCGCATTTGAGTAGGATATTGGTTCACACTTGTGGAATGGTGGCCCTTTTCGGCTTTGTTATTTTCTAACTGCTTCTTTCCCGATAACCTATAAGCAACATACCCAATCTAAAAAGAGCTGTGTGCAATAAGGTGTTGTTGTGCTTGGTAAAAACGTGCAGCTCATACCAGTTTCCTGTATGAAAATAGAAGTGTTTTTCTCAAGAACAGATCTGAGTAGATTATGACGTTTGAGATCGGCGCGCCTCGGTGTTGTCTGTGTCACCGTCTGCCGTCGTGATTATGCTGGTAATCTTCCTCTGCCTTTGGTGTCAGCTTCCCAATGACCACATGTCCCTTTCCAAAGTGTGGGGACTCGCCAGTCCAAGCTGGAATGACCGGCTTGGAATGCGAGGATCGCAGAATATACTTATCGTGACTTGTCTTAATGATGAGTCTGAGACCCTCCAGGCTGAAAGGAGATTGTTAGACTCCGTCCCCAGGTTTTTATTTCCCATCAAAGACTCTGATGGAGTCACTTCTTCAGACCACATCAGTGGAGTCGAAGTTGTTAATCACAGTTGCCTTATACGTGTGGTTGTTATCGATGTCCATAGACGGGCTATTATCTTTCTCTAATTGTGCGTTCACACCATTTTCAAGAAAGGATCTGTGATTTTTCTTGTGCTTTATAGATTTTCACACGTCCGACGCTCACTGCATGCCACGTCTCCGTGTGGCGTGTATGTAGTAGCTGCTTATATTTTCCCCTCAGCGTCACTGCAGCCTGTGGATGCTTCCAGCTCAGCAATAAACATCTATTTCCCAAACTGCTGTCTCCATGGTAAACAAACAGGAGATGTACAAGGTGCCTTGAGAATAAGGTACTCGAGGGAATTGGGCGTGATATTTAATGTAGCCTTTTGTAGACAGAATGTTACACAGCATCAGTGAAAACGGAGGGCTCAGGTGGTGTGGGAAGATGGATTGAACAAATGCCAGGGCAAAAGCAGGTAAGTTGATCCAGCCCCAAATATAAAGTCAGAAACAGGTGATAATATGAACCTGGGAGCAAAGAGAACCCAACAGCAAAGCAGAATTTGAAAACAGGAAGAAGACAGAGAAGAGCAAAAAGAGCCGTGAAATCAGTATTCTGTCTCCATCTGGCAGTTTGCTGAGCTGAGCTGAAATAAGGCACAGACCCTGTTTACTCAGGCCTTCTCCTCACATAGTTCAGATTTTAGAAGGATCAAGAGCCTAGTGTTTTTATACAACAGAATGTATTTATATAGTTTGGCCAACAGGGAGAACAAAAATGCTTATCATTATTCATTTGTTTCTGTCAGAATTTCTGTTTTTCTTTCCTTTGAAACAAGGCCTAAGAGGGTGGTGCTCATTGAATAGCCCTGTTTACCGGCATGATAAGCATGTCACAGGGTTCCTTCACAGCTCAGGTGTCTATAATGGGACTAGTTGGGCCAAGCCTGTGTTGCCGGATAGTCTATAAATGACGGGTAAACAAGTGTTGTGAAAACTCCTCACCCCCGCTGCGTGGCGGCCTGAAGACTGCAGCCCCCTGGTACGCAGCAGGGTCCACGGGTTCTCCTCACTGGCTGCAGTGTCCATCTGTGAACTGTCACCTGTGCTGCTCCTCTCCACCTCACACCCCACTTTGCAGCCAATCCCTGCTGAAACGGAAAGGGATGAACGGAGAGGTGGACACAAGGTGTACATGTGTTTGCCAGTCCGAAGCCTGTGAGGAGCTGGGAACACGCTGAAACTAGGCGTGGACCCACTCTGAGATGAGACGCACGTGTGCGTGAGGGGAAAGGGACCCGCTGAGTGCTGGCCTTGCAGAGAGGAGCGTGGTGATCTCACTGTGCTGGGGAACCGTCTCAGTCCAGTTCAGTTTGTGTTAATGCACAAGGCAAATTGGTTTTGTAACGTGCTTTATTAACTTACCATTTTATTCTGAATGTTTCCCATACGTTTTTTCCCAGTTCTATTGAGAAAATTGACATACAGCACTGTGTCCATTTAAGGTGCACAGTACCAGGCTGGGTTTTTAACATTATTATGTCTCTAACTTTGTTCCTCTAACACTGGTTCCCTTTTGTCAATAACCTACAATCACATAATTTTCGAAACGGTCGGTTCAAGGGGATCTAATCAAGGAAATGGTGGTCTGGCTAGGTGCTGTGGAACCAGATGGTTGGTGACCATCGTTTTGGGACATGGACCCCCCAAATAGACTAGGTACATGATGACAGATCTCCGACTCAATCGGCCAGAATGAGGCAGGAGACTGAATGTCCCTGGTAACCTTGTAGCGTTCAGACTTTGAAGGAGAGATGGCACAGCTAGGCAGTCTCTTTAGAGCTGGGGATAGAAGCCATCCACCTGGCTGTGGAGCACGTAAAGGTTGCTCTGCAGTATGGGAACATGTTGATATGGGGCATCCAGGCTCCCCCAAGTGCTCTCAGTTTCAGGTTTGGTTAAGAGTAAAGGTGTTCTGAGGGTTCAGTCCAGGGCCCCAGCAGACCCCAGGTTTCTTCTAAGCCTCAAGGAGTGGAGGGGTTAGTAGAGGGAAAGTTTTGTGTAATGCAGAAGCTCCAAGCCGGGGAGCTGCACTTTTGTTTGTGATATTCTGGAAAAAAACACCTAGAGGTCCAGCAGATATGGACATGCCATTTATTACTCACTTTATAGGGGAGTGCACCGACGGACAACGGGTTGGATGAGAAACCGTGCCCCACCTGTGGCCTTGGCACTGCCTCTTGGGTGAGGGAGGGACCAGCAGTGGGGAGGGAGCCACAGTGGTGTGTGGAAATGCTACAGGGTTGTGATAAACACAGGGGCCTTGAGAAGGCTGGGACTCCAGATACAGGCTCTTTTCCTCACTCCTTATGGCTGCTGGCCAAGTGGCCACCTGCTCTCTCAGGTCGTGGGAGAGCCATGTCTTGAGCTACCCCACAGTTGTGTAGTGGTCAAGTCTCTTTCTAGAAACCCTGTCTCTGTTGGTATTGGCCCTGGACCTCACATAGGCCTGATTGCCTGAGTGCACATGGGGTGAGGGGTGAGGAAGAACTCTGAACAAGCACTGGTGAGTCTGCTTGTAGCAAGCTGGATAGAAACCAGGCTGGGATCAACAGGAAAGCACACAGAAGAAAAGAGAAGGCTAAGCAATTATGTTTTATGATTTGTGTCTCACAAGTAATATCCCCATCTGGCCTTTTTTACTTAAGATTTATGCATAATTCTCCTGACTTTTTGGAAGCAGGAGGATTCTTATCACCTCTTGTCTCATGCTCTTAGTGATGTGTTCCTTTGTTTAGCTCCTACCAAATTTGGAGTAAATAATGATGAGTGTGGGCTGGCAAAAGAGTGTTAGGATTACAACAGGATAAAGCAGGGAAGATGATGAGAAACCAGGATTCAGAGGCTAAACTAGAAAAATAGACTCAGGAAGGTGACTGCAGTGCATTAAATGTATGCCCCCTTCAGTCAGCAGTCGCGGCTCTGCCGAGGGAGGGAGTCCTGAAGAGTGTCCCATACGGGATTTTGTATAACGGGCTCTCTTTGTGAGGGAAGCTACTACTTTCTAGAAAACACTGTTGATTCTCTGCAATTCAAATTTGGTTGTCTTTAACTAGATGAAAATATTCGTGACCCCCAAGGAAGAGTTAAAATATTAATTTATTTAACAAATCTGTATTTGAAGTCTACTATTTTAGGCACTATGGTGAACAAACAACAAATATCCCTTCACTGGTAGAGCCTACATTTTGGTGGGGAAGACACAAAATAAACAAAATACATCTTGTGTCAAATGATGGTAAATCCTTCAGGGAAAAATCAAACAAGGATTGTATGTGGGTACTGTGGGGGAAGGGTGACAGTTTTAAATAGTGTTCTGGGCGTGTCTCACTGAGGAGGTGACAAGTGGGAAGACCTGAGGGCAGGGATGCAAACTATTTGGAAATCTAGAGGAAACACTTTCCAGGCAGACTGAATAGCATAGACAAAAGTCTTGAGGTGGGAGTTGGTGATTTGTTTGAGGAAATGGCAGGAACTCAGTCTGAGTGAAATAGAGTGAAGGATGGTGAGAGTGGTAGGCAGTGGGGACTTTACAGGCCATTGAAACACTTTGGCTTTGCCCTGAGTGGGTTGGAAAGTTATCGGAACATAAACTGGGGGCGTTTGAGCAGAAGAGTGGCTTGGCCTGACCTGTGTTTTAACAGAATCACTTGGCCTGTGTTGAGCGTAGACTGTGGAGGAACACAGGCAGAAGCTGGAGACCTGTCGAACTTTCCAGGACTCCAAGTGAAAGATGATGGTGGCCTGGTCCTGAGTGTTGATTATGGCAGTAGTGAGACATATGCTAATTCCTGGTATGTTGTGAAGGTAGACCCAAGAGGACTTGTTGACAGATCAGATGTGAGATGTGCAAGAAAGAGCAGTCAGGGGTGACTTGAAGGTGTTTGACCTCGATGACTGCAGAAGGAGCAGTTGGAGGGAAGAGTATGAAGAGGAAAGTCACGTTTCAGCTTTGTATATGTAAAGTTTGAGACGTCGAAGTATACATGTTGATACACAATTGGATGTATGGGTCAGGAGTTAGAGAGGGGTCAAGCTAGAGATGTGTGAGTTGTCAGCACAAAAATGGTGTTTAAATCTATGGGAGTGAGTGAGAGCAACAGGGGAAGGGTGAGGTAGAGGGAAAAAGAGATGCTGGAGTGAGCCCTGGCGGCTCCAGTGCCTGCCTGTCAAGGTGATGAAGAAGATCAGCAGAGGAGAAGGAAGAGCCAGTGAGGTAGGAGGAGGAGAACAGGAGAACGGGGAGAGTTCTGGAAGCCATTGAAGACAGAACAGATAGGGAGTGACCAAACACTGCTCATGAGGATGGGACACTGGAGGTAGCGCTCTGGAAGAGACCTTGACAAGAAGAGCCTTAGCCAAGGGGGCGGGGGGTGGGGGGTGGTGGTGGGGGGGGGGCAAAACCTCATTAGAGAGAATTCAAAATGGAGGAAGAGGAGTTGGATACTGGGAGTTTAGATAACACTTTCCAAAAGAGTCTGCTAAACAAGATTGCAGAGACAGGAAGTATTGTCTGGAATGGGATTAGGAAGAAAAGAGTTTTTTTCTTATTTAGGTAGTCTTAAAATGGTAGGAATTACCATTTGTAAGATAATAGAAATAGTTCAGTAAGGAGAGAAAAATCTGATGATGCAGGAGTGAAAGGGAAGAATCCCTGGAATGCCCTCTGAGAGGGAGAAAGGGATGGAATCCGCTCATCAGTGGAGTGGTTGGCCTTCCCCCACAGCTATAGGGAAAGGTTCGTTTTTGGAATGGGAGGGAACCCAGTATGGGGACTCAGGCAGAAGGAATGACTTCATTAGACTTGCTAGTAGAAGCTTATTGAAGTTTTTTATTGATTGATTTTTATTTACCAATGACATGGGAAGCAAGGATAGCTAAGACTGAAAAAGGAAAAGAGATAAGAGATTGAAGAGAGAAGATAAGATCACCTGAGAGTGAAGTTATATAATTGCCTGGCAGCCCTAAGAGCCAGCCCACTTGGAGTGGGCATGATGGCTGTATGCTTTTCCCATTCAAGTCCAGCTTTGGGGAGCAGGTGTGAAACAGGCAGAGTTTGATTTAACCTACTTAGGGGTTCGCCAAGTCAGTTCAGTGAAGCGAGACAAGGCTAAGAGAGTTACCAGGTATTTTCAAGAGAGTATAGAACCGGGGATAAGAGGGGAGTGAGGCAATAGGATCAGTAGATTTAGACTCTAGTGGGGCATGACCATTTTTGGAGTAGGGGTATTGGAGAAAGTGAACTAGAGTAATAATGGGCAGGAGTTGGAGAGTGAGATGTTTGTAATTGAGGGGGAGTTATAGTAACTAGTACAGACAAAGGCTGGTGTGGAATTTGCATATTGGAATGGACTGCTGAGGCAAGGTGGAGTTGCAGGGACAGGGTGTTGCTACGATCGTGTGTGTGTGGATATGAAAATCCGCAAGAATGATATCAGGAGTAATGCTTTAAAAAAAGTAACAGTGAGCCAAAGCTTAACTCTCCAAGGAATGAGGGGCAGTGACTCAGGGATCGGTAGATGGCAGCAAAAGGAAATGACCAGAAAGACAGGAAGAAAATCTGGAGAATGGCAGGACAGCAGCCAAGAAGCAGATGAAGTGTTGAGTAGTTCTGGGTGCTGTGCAGGGAGGGGTCCAGTCGTATCAGGGTTGCCCAGCCTCAGCACCACTGGCGTGCTGAGCTGGATTACTCTTTGCTGTGGGGAGAGCTGTCCTGTGCATTGTAGGATGATTGGCTGCATGCCTGGCCTCTACCCACAAGATGCAAAGGACCCTCTCTCCCCAGTTGTGACAACCAAATATCTCCAGACATTGCCAAATGTCCCCTGGGGGGCAAAACCATTCCTATTTGAGAACCACTGAGGTAGATGAATATGGAGAAGTATTGAGCTCACTGGTGTCCTTATATAGAGCTGTTTCTAGGGAGTGTTGGGGAGTCATGGGACCTCTGAGGATTATGGAATGAGCAGGAGGAAAGGAAAGGTAAAATATTGACGAATCTTTAGAGGAGTTCGACTGTGAAGAGCTGGAGGAAGAGAGAGGTATAACTGGAGGAGGATATGGGAGCCAAGGATGATCTCCTTCTGTCAGATGGAGAGACTTGCACAAGTTTAAAGACCAATAGGAAGGATCTGTGGGAGAGAACAGTGGCTCTGAAAGGCTGTGGGTGGTGAGCATGGCCCTGCGGAGCGGTCAGCACTACGCAGGAGGGGCAAGGTCTCCGAAGGAACAGGAGGGGTAAGAGGGACCATGCTGTTTGTGGGTTTGATGGAGTGAAGCAGAGGTCTTCAGTTTTCAGCTGCCAAGAGGAAGGAGAACACTGAGGGGGAGGAGTTGGCACTTTGAAGTTGTGCAGAGAGCAAGAGAGCAAGCTGACCTGGAAAAACCTAGAAATGGTCTAGGTTGTCTGGGCTGTGATGAGGGCCCATAGGGGGCCAGTGAGCCTGAATTTACAGTGATACCCAAATGCCCTGCTGTGGTTTCTCCAGCATCACTCAGCGAGGAAGCAGATAGCAGGCTTCAGCCTCAGAGCTTTGCTAAATGGACATGGTAGGAAGAATGGTACTGAATTGATGAGCTGGGAAGAGTGACCTTAAACAAGAAAGGGGGAGAAAAAAGGGATTTGCAGATTGATTAAAAATATCATGGACACTGGCCAGGTAGCTAAGTTGATTGTAGGGTCTCCCCAATATGCCAAGGTTGAGGGTTCGATACCCGGTCAGAGCGTAAGAATCAACCAGTGAATGCATAACTAAATAGAACAACAGATCAATGTTTCTCTCTGTCTCTCTCTAAATCTAAACCAATCAATCAGTCAATCAGTAAATAAAAATCATGGGGCCTCTGAAGTGAAATTAGAAGGGGAGATGCTAGTTGTGGTCAGAAAGAGAGATTCTTAAGTGATTTTGGAAAGAGAATTTTTCAAGTGATGACAAGGTCCAGGGTGGGACTGTGGCAGTTAGTGCATGAAAGAGAGGAGGTCATTGGTGTTAAGTCAGTTTACCAAGGTGCCGTTGTACCTCTGTCTGACTGGATGCGATGTCCTTGAGGTATGATGGAAGGCTAAGAATGGAGAGGGAAGTGGGAGCCAGAGACCAGGTTTCAGTGAAACAGGAGCAGCAGCTGAGAGTAGGAGATGACAGACTCTGGAAACACGGACCTAAAAGTTTTTCCCCAATAACAGTGGGAGTAACAGTCTGAAAGTAACACATGGAACAAAGAGAATGTCAGTGCTAATCCTTGCCCTGATGTGTGAAAGGTGTGAGAGAAAAATCAGAACCAGCTGCCCACAGATCTGCAGGTTTTTGTTTGCAGGTTTCGTTTCAAGGTGCTCAGTCGGGTTTGTTTCAGAGTGGATTCTAGCAGTCCAAGTAGCGCTAAGGAAGTACATCAGTGCTGAGGCGATTGAGAGAGATTATGGTTTATTTTCTGGGCAGTCCACGCTGTTTCTGGCCAATCCCAGAAACCCAGCATGAGTCCCAGGTCTGCCTCCAGCTCCCAGGCTCTTCAGGATCTGCAAGACTGGGCTGACGGCATTTCTTTACGTGGTTTGCACTCTTGGGCCTGCTCTGAACAGAGAAATAGGGTGGTTTGCCTTATAGCTTTTGGCACAATCTCACCAAACCGAAAAAGAAAAGAAACTCAACTGCTGAAGGCAGCCAGACAAAAGAACGTGATTTTGGCAAAAACGACTCTCACAAGGAAAAATGAGATCAAAGATTAGCCCACTAGTAAGGACAGCAGAATTGGCCCATGTGCTGTGAGCAGTATTCCCCTGCATTCCAACATTGGGGGCTTTCTGTGCGTTCAAGAGCAGAAGACCCTGGAATGTGTACTTTGCCTGAATGGAGGAAAGGGGACCTACTTATTTGCTTTCTGTGGCTGATTCAGGAGTTACATTTGTTAGGGTTGGAGGGAGGAGCAGAAGTAAGCAGTCCAACATGTACAGATCTGGGTCAGAAATTGCTTTCTCAGTCACTTCTTTGGAATGTGGAATGTATTTTCCCAGAGAAAGTCATAAGTGGTGATTAGGCTTTTGGGCCCAGCCAGGACAGGCCTGCTGAAGCCAATTTAACTCAGAGAGCTAGCACGTTATCATTCTGTACTAATACTTTTCTGGAACAGCCCGATCTTATTTTTTCTATTGTGACTAAAAAGTGAGTAAACTTCAAGTCCAGAGTGACTGAGTAAGTTGAGGCTTGTAAAAAAGAAAAAAAAATGCTCAGCGTGCCCTGGCCAGGTAGCTCAGTTGGTTAGAGTGTCTTCCCAATACTCAAGGCTGCAGGCTTGATCCCGAGCCAGGGCACACACAGGAATCAACCAATGAATGCATAAATAAGTGGGACAACAGATCCATGTTTGTCTCTCCCCGCCGCCTTCTCTTTCTCTAAAGTCAGTAAATGAAAATTTTAAAAAATTTTAATAATGCTTAACATGATCAGAGGGAGATTGACTTTGAATTATGTTAGACCCTGAAGAGGCCGTGATGGTCGAAAATTTAAGGAAGACAGTTGAGTGGTTCAAGGTGGCAGACAAAAGAGCTCATCAGCTTCTGTAGTACTTTCGTCTCTTCTGCTGCTGAAGGTGAACTTCAGATTGAAATGGTCCAAGCCCTTCCCAGGAGGGGCTACAGAAGCTCATGCCGCACAAGACTATTTTAGAAAGGAATATAATTATCCCAAGTAACTTTAAATATCCTGACTAGAAAAATTATGTATCAACCAGGGTGTTAAAAGAGCTCGTAGATTTGCTCGTGGGATCACAGTGAGTACTCTTGAGGTGATAGGGAGACTAGGACGAGATCCACGATAGTAAACGGACACATGTGACAATTTCCCCAAAGGGGTGGGGTTACGGTGGAAGTTGGGTATAGACCACATCCTGATCTGTGGGGATATTGAAGCTGGAGCATAATGTCCAGGAATATTAGAGAATACGATTTTTAAACACATGCTTTGTGAAGGTTAGAAAAAGAAAGGGTCATCAGGAGCCAACACGAGTTCAATAAGAATAAGTCATGTCAAAGGGAGCACATCGCCCCTTCCTTTTAAAATGGGGCTGTTATTAGACGGGGGAGCAGGAGAAAGCCGTAGACATTTTTGTGCGTTTTGATTTTAGCAAGGTGTGCAGAAAAAATGTATTTAAATACAGAATGAAGAAATGCAGGCCTAGTGAGTGTGTGCTTATCTAGATCACTGATCTTACCAAGACTGGAATAGTAGATGGGAACCAATGTCTAGGGGAGACGAAAGTCACTATGAATTAAAGTAAGCTCCTGCTCCTGATTCATAAATCTCAGCTGCCTGAGGAAATACCGTGAGGGCCGAGCCTAATCACTGATCACATGAAAAGGTTCAGTATTTGACTAATTAAACAAAGTATGAATTGAGCATGTAATAATACCTCTAGGTTTTATCTGTGCCTGTGTATCCAGAACAAAGATAGTCCTAGACTTCTCCCATTCAGCACTGGTAAAGCCACCTCCTATTATGGGCGCTCCATTTGAAAAGGAAGCCCATTGTAATGAGAAGGGTCAACATGGTGGTGGCAAAACCACGATGACAAGTTTAAATATTTGACAATAGTAATTGGTGGTAACACAAAATATAGTGTTACGACCCATGAATGGGAAGTGCATGTAGGCAGTCAGATTTTATTTTAGCAAAACAGTCTCACAAATCACACACCTCAGCTCCTTGGAGTAGTTCAGATACAGACAGACAGGGGAACGGTGCCAGCAGGAGATGACGGGTGCTTGACCAGGACGTACTGGTGGCGATGGGACAGAAGGACGTGCGTGTTTTACAAGTAGCTGGACTTAGTGGTGGAAGGTGGGGAAAGAGGGAGAGAGGGTGTTTCTGGGACTGTCCTCCAGTAAGATATGTGTGGCTCACTGATGTCTGAGTTGCTTTTTTAAAATTTTTACCTACATTCAACTTATTATCAGCAGCAGCCAAATTATGTAATTGATTAAAACCCTTTCCCCCGTATAGCAGTATTCATTCTACCTGATTTTATTCTCCAATTTTAAGGAACCCTTGACTGGAAAGTGCTTTGTGAATTCCTGCCCCACAAAGTAGCCCATTTGAAATTCAGCAAGCTCTCTCTCATCTGGTGAGTGTCAAAATTAATTTGACAGAAACATGCATGAGGAAAGCAGGGAGCCCTGGGCATTCTGGGGGCATTCTGAACAAAGATGTGATATCACATTTACCATGGAACTCATTTGATTATAAGTCATCTAGAAGCATATCACAATAATGGCCAAAAAAGCCCACAGAGGCAAAAGAATTGAGTTAAATTTGAGAGTCTGCTGGTAAATACCCTGACCGTGCCATGACCTTAAAAAAAAAAAGCAAACTGCAGTAAATTAAAATTTAAAGAGAAATACAGAACTTGGTGGAAATGTATGTACAATATGAATTCACAGGATTCCTAAAAAATTAGAAAGGGAAGCCAGTGAGATTGCAACTGTAGCTGTCCATCCCATATTCTGAACTCTTAATTTGGAAGTATTAAGGGGTTTGGAAAGATAATTTAAAATCCTTTTATTTCTGAACTTCAAATAGTTAACTGTAGTTTTTCTTATTTCAACAAATAATAATAAATAGTACATTTTTACTGTAAGTCTCAAATGTATTCCTTGAGTGAGTTTCTGGCCAAAAATAAATAAATAACTATAAATATGCTTTTACCCAGAAAACCCTAATAGCTCCTTCATAAAGGAAAAAATGCATTTAAAGTTCCTTCTCCCAAGTCATTTTTTGAAATGTAGATTAATGTGACCTGACAGATTGTAATAACTACCAAAGAGCATTTTCATTAATTATAATGGGCTGTCCAATCATTTGGATCTTTATACGATGTTAGTGTGCTTTAGACTGTATCCAGTCAGGAACATACTTATAGCTGGAGTAAAAATTTGGCTGCTAAATCCAAATCCCTTTAAATAAAAACACATCGTGAAAATTTTGACAGATCATTCAGTGAAACTAATGGTATCACCACTATTTCGTGTACTTTTTTTAGTCTTAAGTGTTTTTAAAAAGGAAATAGCCTGTTTTTAAATAGGAAATAGGCACCGGGATTAAGCATGGAAAAGCCACGTGCCCTCACTTCATGCCCTGCCCTGTGCCTCTCTTCCATTTGGCTGTTCCTGAGTCACATCCTTTTATAACAAACTGGTGATCCACAGTCCAGATGACCTTCAGTCAGTGGCTTTAACCACTCTTCCGCAGGCTAGGACCTATCAACAACGAAGGCCCAGAGAATTTAAATAACTCGCCCGAGTCCACACCAGTCACAAACACTGGGTGGCAGTTTTACTTCCACGGTGTTTTCGAACAAGCAGTAGACACACCAGAGACTGGGTAGAATCTGGCAGGAGGTTGATCAATATAGCAAAGAAACCATCTAGAGAATGTGTATTTATTTTTGGTAGTTAAAGTCACATTTTAAAGTATTTATATTTTATTATAAAGGTAATTCACATGTGTTTCAGAAATGTTAGAGAATTTTAAAACCATAAGAAAATAAATCACTTCTATTTCCACTAAAAACAAAAAAGTAAATATGCTGTCTTGTGAAATAGGAAGTTAAGAAGGTTGAAGAGAGAGGTGAATGAGATGAGACACTTCTGAGACTTTCAGAAGTGTTTTTACTTTAAAAAAAAAAAAACTGTTTTCTTTTTAGTAAGGGAAAATCGTTCTAAAATAGTTACTCCCCTAGGCCTCCGCCCCAGGCGGAGCGGGGGATGGAATTTCAGGGAATTAGAAGCCCACCGTGGCAGCTCTACTCTCTGTCCCCTGGGGACAACTTGCTTTTCCTTTCTGGACCTCGGTCTCCTCATGTATAAAAAGCAGAAAAATCAGCCATAGATTTACTCACCAGGGTGTCATTCAGTGACTCCACAGTCATTGAAAAGCATTTCA
The DNA here is from genome assembly GCA_007922815.1 of Macrotus californicus. Lineage (NCBI taxonomy): Eukaryota > Metazoa > Chordata > Mammalia > Chiroptera > Phyllostomidae > Macrotus > Macrotus californicus. Next base: position 88,320 of record VMDR010002458.1, read on the forward strand.
ACTATCTTAAAAGCATGTTCCTAAAATAATAATACAGTGAGAAGTCTCATCTAACATTTATGGACGCTTATAGTTGGCAGTGCACCACACAGGGCAAGCCAGCCTTGAAATGACCACAGAACTACCTTGCTCAGCCCAGCCCAGCCCAGCCCACTCCCTGCTCATTTCCTTCCACATGAAATCAAATTGTGTTGGCATCAGGAATTGCTTCTTATGAGCACACAGGAGCATTTGTGACTTATGCTCCTGAAAAAGTGATTACAGGCCCGCAGGTGCCTACCAAATCATCAGTGGGTTGAGAATTAATCATACCCAGCGAGATTCTAATATACCAACAGTAAAGTCTATCAGTAAATAAATATGTCGAGCACTTAACTAACACTTACTAATATAATTTTCAATTGAAGTAGAAATGAGAGACATTTAAGTTAGGCACTATTCTGAACAAACCAGTATCAGCTTCCCTAAAATTTGCAGTGAATTTTTCATTTATTCAATCACATTGTCTTACTCTCTGACAGATGTTAGTCATGCAGCTGAGGCTGGTTGGCGGTTGGTTAAATGGACACCGCCAGGCAGTGTGCAGTGTTGGATTAGTTCCAGTGGCCCTCACAAGGGCCAGAGGAGTCCAGTTAGGGCCGTAGTTCTCAACCCCACTGTCCGTCAGAATTACCTGGTGAGCTCTTTGAAACAGTGAAGGCCCACCCGCCCCCTTCATGAGCCAGTCTTGCTCTTTGTTAGAACCCGTAGATGTTGATATAAAGTTTACAAAGGTGATTTTATTGTACAGCCAGGTTTAAGAAACAATGTCTTCAAAAAAGTGTATATTTTTGAAGGATGGGTATATGTCTAAGCTTTGAAGGGTACGTTTCAGTAAGTACAGAAATCTGTACCAAAATCCATACCAATCCAGGTTTTACCAGAAAACAGAAGCAGTGTGATATATGCTCACATACACACTTGTGTGTACATATATATAGATACGTATGTGTATACTTTGTGTGTGTGTGTGTGTGTGTGTGTGTGTGTATACATATATACCTATTATCCACACGTGGCACAGAGAGAAAGATTTATTAAGGAATTTATCTCAAAGAATTGGCTCCTGCGGTTGTGGGGTCTAATCCATAGGGTGCTCCAGGAGGAAGGGAAGGCTAGAAACTCTGGGACAGGGACTGGCACTGCAGTCTGTAGATGGGAATTTTCTCAGAGAAGCTTTAGTGTTTCTCCTAAGGTCATTCAGCTGATTGGCTGAGTCCCACCCATGTCACTGAGAATAATCTCCTGATGGTAGATATCAACCACATCTACAAAACACACAGCGACACCTAAATTAGTGTTCCGTTGTGTAACCGGGGGTGCTTAGCCAAGGTGACACACACCTAACCATCACAGTGTATACACTACAAGAGGGTATCCTGATAGCACTACACAAGTGTGCCCAGTTTGCAGACCTGATCTAGGGAAGTGGGAAGAGACAAAGTTAGAAAGACAACTTAGGGCCGAATGTAGAAGCCTTGAACTCTGGCTTTGGACTTTTGAGCTGAAACAAGCAAAGCTATAGCAACACTGTCCAACAGACCTTTCTCAGATGCTGGCAATGCTCTGACTCTGGGCTCTCCACGATTGTCACTTTGCCACATGTGGCTGCAGAGACCCTTGAAATATAGCTAATAAGGCAGAGGAACTGAATTTTTAATTTTGCTTAATTCAGGTACATTAAACACACATGTGGAGTGCAACTGTAGAGAGAGCAGTCTGGCAGGAATATACAGGGTTCTTTGGAAGGGAAAACAAAGCAAGCAATCCAGCTAGACTGCTCTTACACCCCCCCACCCCCCACCCCCACCTCTCGTGTAGGGTGGGGCAGAAGCAGGGAGTGTAGAAAGCAAGAGAGAGATGAGAACTGAGGGAAAAGGGAATCAAAAACAATCCTATGGTTGGCCACTTCTCTGTCCTTCCAGCCACCTCTGTACCTTCCTGCTTGCCCTTCCCCTTCCAGCCAAGCCCTTCCTGTCCGTCAGATGTCCTCAGAGCTCATCCCAGCTGTCTTTCCCGACTTGCTCTTCTCGTGCCCACTTCTGTAGTTTCGGTGACAATCTGTGTTCACAACTCCCAGGTTCATTCTTGCCGTCTTAGATCTTTCCTTTCCACCCCACACCCTTGATATCTCCACTTGGAAATCTCACAAAACTTTAGTCTCCTCCTACTCATAGTCCCTTTCAGTTTTCTGAGTTCAGGTAAATACAATCATCGTCCTCTCAGCTGCTCAAGCCAGTCCTCGAGAATTTTCCGGACACCTTGTTTCTGACCTGCTGATGCTAAGCGTAAGTTCCAGCCTCAACCTGCTTCCTTCCTCCTCAACCCCCCTCCCCCCCCAGGAGGTTGCCACTGTCCTTCTCTGGGCCCTCACAGTCTCCCCTTGGTCACTTTTGTTAGCCCCCTAGCCTCTAAGTAATTTCTTTTAAAAAGAGAAACCAGACCGTTTTATTTATGTTCTTTTTTTTTGTGATGTGTGATGGAATTTCCCCCTGTGGCTTTATCTGTTGTACCACAGTGTCACAGGACAAAGGGTTAATTAATTTCAGTTGATTTATTTAATCATATTTATCCATTTAATATTTCTTTGACCCTGTTGAGCAGGGATATTTGGGAAATACAACTGAAATATCCCTTGGTGCATAGGTTCTAGTGAGAAAGACAGACATTAATTAAATAATTACACAGGTAGCTAGACAATTAAAGTTGTGAGACATGACATTTAAGAGGAGTGTGGTAATCTGAGAGTCTCTTAAGCCAGCCAGGAAGGTGAGGAAAGGGCTCCATGAAGAGGAGTTAGCCAGGGAAAGGGAGAGGAGATCGTAGAAGGTCGGAACTGCCTGTGCAAAGGCAGCTGGGAAGTTCTTTACTCGGATGGGTACAGGGCAAGCGTGAGAAACGCTAAATGCCATATAGAGGCTGACAACTGCGCTGGGGTGAAGTGTACTCTTAAATGTTCCACGCCATCTGGAGCATTTGGAAACTACTGATGCTGAACCTTTATCCAGCTTGAAGAAGATGTTTCTAGTAAACACCTTGACTTAAATGGGTTATCTCAACTCAATTCAGGAAGTTTCTTTCGTGGCTTACTTTCCTAAGAACAAAAAGTAGGGTTTTTTTCCTTTGCTGTTATAATCCAATTAAAATGATAGTACGTGTGCATAGAAATAGATGACATTATGGGGGGGGAGTAATG